>CAJQZM010030047.1:0-27232 GCA_907164665.1 Colias nastes | reverse complement strand
AAAAAATGCGAGGTCTTTTTTATTTCCATGTTCTATCTTATTATTAATTAAATTACTTATTTTTGGGAATGTTGGAGTTATTTTAATATCAATAATATCCTCTTTATATAAGTGACAAAAATATTTTCAATTAATACTATTGATTATAGATCTACATCGCACATGTTAGAATACTAAATAACGAAATTACGGTCTTAATAATTCCGCCTATTTATGCTGATATCATACTACAATAGACCAGCAAAAAATGTGTTTAGAATTTATATTACACATTTAATACGATTCCTTATTACCAACACTATAATATCAAACCAAAGCGAACTCGCTACATAAAAGCTAAAAAAATAAAGCGTTAGCAAATAACACGTACGACGAATGACCCCAAAACTGTCCACCTGAGAAAAACTGGTGTCCAAATGATTCAGAGTCTTCCCATGACATGACTCAACTGACGCATAAATATTTAGTCGTGAAATCGTGAACGAGAAAAGGGGGTAACATGGTTTGAATAGTTTGCAGTCTATGATTGTATGGATCAGTAAATAATGAGTGATCGATTTTTATATGAAATTCTGGTGTAAGGTTAAAAGGAAACTTTATAATACATATTTAATATCGGTCGTACTTCATTTGTTTTAAACGAGAGACGTTCTAAATCTCAAAAGAAGCGATTCTTTTGATGTCATAGGAGTTGCAAAAGTAAATTCAATCTATGTTTACCTCATTTTTTCTCGATTGCAATATTCTATTGATTCTTAACATTGTTACAAATTAAAATTTCGATCTTGCGTTGCAGATAAAACAGCGAACAAAAAACGACCTTTTTCAGCTTCACCCGCGGATTAGTATTTACCCAGTGTCGCAAAATGCAACATTTCTTTGAAATTTATTGACTGACATCTGTCGAATTAAGTCACAAAACCTGAGAAAAACAATCTGCTAAAATCCGTAAAGATTGTAAAACACGTGTGCATACAATTTGGTATCATTTGTATTCGTAAAGCCTCCTTTATATTATCACTCAGGTACCTTCACGTGTGCACAACAATAAGATTTGACTACATCTGGTGTTGGAGATAAGTCAATTACAAACATCTGGTGTAATACCAATTGTTTATGTTTGGATGTGTTTGGACTTGCTTTAAGAACTGTTAATGTTGAAACAAAAAGTAACAGCTGTAATGAGTTGGCAGTCAATTCTTGATTGCTTCTTAGCGTTTGAAATGTAAAGAGGTTTCAGCTTTACAAAGAAATGAGCGTTCTTTATTATAAGTAGGTAACTAATTATTGATTAAGGCTTGTTAATGGTAGTATAATTAATGTATTACTGTTTTGTGAATAAAGCTCGAAAAGCTTTTATGAGTTTTTTCAATATTTCTGTTAGTCTATATTATTATTTATTTGTCCCATTAACACTTATATATGGTGAGGACTTCGGGTAAAATTACGATAAGTAGGTAATCAATTACAAAAAAATTGTAATAATCGTACACATTTATTCGTATTTTTAAAAATTAATCATAGTTACCAAAAATATTTTTTTTTTCAAAATTACATAATAATGTTTTATTTAGTCCTTGAACTGTACTTAACTTCAAACATAAATGTAAAAAAAAACATGGCCGCATAAAAATTAGATTTGCAAACGCGGAAATATTTAAAGTTATACAGCAAGAGCAAACGTATTACATATATTGTAATACTGTATATTTAATTTTAATGTTGATCTCAAAATTTTGTTTTTATTACAAAATATTTTTGGTTTTTGATTAATGTTGCCATGTTACAAAAACGATCATTAGGAGGATAAAATAAATATTGGATTTTATTTATTAAAAAATGCAGATTTCAAAGTATTAGTTCTTTGATTTAAAGAAACGCATCACTATTATTCTGAAATATATTTTAGGCTTTGCATATTATATTGCAACACATTTTTTCGTATAAACGACAAAAAAGTTAAATAATATTAAAATGCACTAAGTAACATTTTTTGAATGCTTCTAAAACCTAAACAGATCACGGTATAGCCAAAAATCTACCGAGCCATAAATAACAGCCAAATAAGCTTTAAATTTCTAATATTTCGTAATGAACAGACATCGAGTGGTTTTTAATACTTTAGACCGTAACAGATGAAAGGAGACTTAAATTATGAGAAACTAGTAAAAGAATAATTATGACTATATTCATGTTGTTTCCGTCTCGCTCCTTTGTTGCGTGTGTGAGAGAGACGACACCGGCGAATATTGGACGTGTTATGGAAATGTATGTGAATGTCCGAACGGTTAATACCGAATAGTTAACGCGGGTCTGTGGATATAGTCTAAGAGTTATAGGATATTTTTTATTAGATTAATAATATGTTCGCATTATAATTTTAATTTTGAAATAATGTCGCGTTAAGAAAATAATGACTCAGATTCTTTTTAAGCTATTGCATAGCTTCTATCGCAGGCCTTGAGCGCGGGGACCGAATCTAGAAATTCCGTAACGAAAAAACCTCACGCTCCCCACTCCGACGGGCGGAGGTGTGGCTTGAAGGCATGCTATGCAATAGCTTTACCGCGGCAGTCCCCGAGTGCCACACTTTTTTTTTTTAATAAAAAAGAGTTGTGTAATAAATATATTCTGTACTAAAGCATGATAGAGTTTTTGCAATTTAAATTTTGGACCTACTACACTTAAATGATATCTGTCTACCTACATAATAAAACAATAATTTTGATCAAATTTAAAATTATATTTAGAAGCTTCATTAAATGGACAATCATAGCCAATAATCATGCAGCCTTAACAAGGCTACCTACCAATTTTTTTTAAGTAAATTAAATACGTATACATCTGAAACTTAACCATCTCTTAGCCTACAAATCGTAAGTATAAGTCCATCATGACCTTTACATCATTTGAGTTAGGCCCACTCGCCCAGGTGTGCTATCTATGTTTCTGGGACGGCTATTTGTCCAATTTTACGAGGTGAAACCGGCAGACAAACAGTCGCCGTGGTTCACGACAATATATTTTATTGTTTTTATAATAACATTGATTTAAACGGTTTATTGTTTAGAATCAATTTTGGAACACGCAAGTTTAGGCATTTTTTTACCATAGATAATTAATGTAAGGAAATAAGGAAAAATGGAGGATATTTCTTAAAAATTTTGAAGATATCTGATATGGGTCGTCTTTGTTTATTGATAAGGAAAGAGACGGTTAGTTATACTAACTAAAGCTGGATAGGAGTGGAATTATAAGTTAAAAAGCAATAATATATCTACTGTTTGATGTATAAAAACTATTTATTGCCAATATAAATACAGTAAGTAATGCCAATTAAGCCTCTATGCCTCTTATAAGCCATAATGGTTGGTTATTTTCAAGAAGCTTATATCTAATACACTGGAGATTTCAGTATGAACATTAACTTGTAACAAGAAAATATGACGTTGAATGACGCCTGTATGTTTTTTTATCCCTTTCACACCTAGGTAGTTAGTTAGGTGTGAAAGGGATAAAAAAACATACAGGCGTCATTCAAGGTCATATTTTCTTGTTACAAGTTAATGTTCATACTGAAATCTCCAGTGTATTAGATAGGTATAAGCTTCTTGGTTATTTTATTACCTCTAACTATACAATATTTTCCAGGCTGAAGTCAACGGCCTACCATAACCTAAGTCCTAATCGTTGACGAGGTTTGCCTTAAATTGAACCGTAAAACACATTGTGACTACATGAAAGATAGGAAACTGTAAATAAATTTATACAGAACTGTAAACTAAAAAAGTTTCATAATACTGAGTTCTTTCCTCACAGTGGTAAAACCACGACGATTTTCCAAAACGCTCCATTATCTATCAGAATATGAAGGTACCAAAGAGTAATAAATAAGTAGGTAAATTTTACGCAATATAAAAGATGCGTTAAAATCATCTCAGTTCAAATGATGCCGTTCATTAATAAATTAAACTTACAGTACATTTTGGCTTTGGTTATAAGTTTGAACGTATCATGATACCTTAAAGCAGTATTATTTCCAGTGTGAAAAAATGACAGCGCTATTTACGTAGTTTTCGCCATCACTTCCATACTGGAAATAATACTGCTATAAGATAGTTCTGTTAAGTTAGGAAAGCTGAAATTCCTAGACGTTAGGGCGACCTTTAAGGCCGCTGATGTCGGCCACTCCCGCTACTGTGTGACTCGACAAACACGCGATTTCATAATAGCTTAATGTATTGTATTTTAAAGCACGTTGACATTTAAACTAATAGTGAATTGATAAAAATATGCCTTGTTGAAAGCTTTCTGCGGTATAATTAATGAAAATTGTTTCAAAACCTAATTTTATGCACAAATAACTCATCTGATAATTTGGGTCCATTCAACGTTTTTGGGATTTGACATTTTTTATTGGGGACTTAATTTTTATTCTACATTAAAAAGATATAATAAATAAAATTATTTATTTTGTTCTGCTCTAGTTATCTTAGTAACTTACAGTCATATATTTATGTTATTTCAGTCTTACCACTAAAATTCTAATCATCAATACACATTTAAATAAAAACAAAACCTTTACAAAAATCAGGATTTACCTTCGAAATCTAAAACGGGTTACCAACAAAAAAAAACCACCTTTTTGTTCGCCGAATCAAATATGTATGTTTACATGTCTTAAGCTTTGGAATGTAATATCCTCATTGAAATAGTTAAAACTTCTAAAAGCAGTAAACCGGAGATGGAGATGATAATGTCAAATGTAACGGAACTCGGGATCGTGGTTAATATAATGAATGCCAACTGAGGCAGTGTTTGGTAAAGCTGTATGTTTGTATGTATTTATTTGTATATTATTGTATTGTATGTTGATTTGAGATTTGTAATTGGAAGTATGATTGGCGATTACAGATAATATAATGTGTTGATAAATATTTTTTTTAGATTTGTTTCTGTAGTATTTTTTATATGGCTACGTATTGACTATTGCCACTTAATCGATGTATGTGATTTATAAAGTGTAGTATTATCAAATTCGGTTCAATTGTAATTAAGGATATATAATTATTACATATAATTATTGTTTATTGACTTTTAATTATTCATAGATTGTTGTTATTCGTTTTAGAGTCGATGTAACTAGAATCAACAAGTATTTCATATAATAATGATTGTATATTACTGTATAGGATTGATTTAATGGAATAATTAAAATCACATCGTTACTGCAGTTAGTAATTGAAATATAAATGCAAAATATTCAAGATAGACGTGATCGTTTCTAGGATTGCTTAAATGTACGGAATTCAAACAACACGGTACCAATTCTGTTTTGTTTAGGGTTGCCGCAGAATTACATTAGTATTCATTTGATCAAAACTATAATCCATGAATAATTATGTGTATGTTATTGAAGCAATGAGAACACTCATCGCGAAAGATATACAGGTTCTACCCTCGCAAAACTCGAAAAAATGTAAGACTAATGGCATAATTTTTTGCCTTTTACAAAATTCAACTACCTTTATAATTTTTTACGATGTAGGTATCTTTCTAAAATACTGGATCTAAATATATTTAGTAAAAGCAACTCAGTTACGATATTATCTATGGAATAATGCGATTTCTTGCGTATAACTTGAAATATAAAATTCTATTACAGCTTATTTAATTTTCCCGCTTTATTTTGTTGTGTGACAACCCTTATCAAATATCATCGCTCCGTCGTCGGTACTGAATTCCACAAGGGCTACCTTCACCTGACCTACGTTTAGTGTTTATTTATGTCTGGTTTCACTTATTTTGATTTGAAACGCCGTAATTGATCTGTTACTTGTCAGTTATACATTAACTTGTTAATGAATTAAACAGATTGAAGTATGCATTGTTTGCTCAGGTAGGTGCGTTTTAGGGTTGTCAAAAAAGTACTTTATGGTAAAAAAATGAATATAAATTAAAACTTATAAGATTAATATTTTGAATAATAAGTGGGTACATATTTAATTTTTCTTTTTTTATCAGGACATAAACAAGCAGACACTAGAAATCTACCTATGATATAATTAAAAAATATATTTTTACCCATTTTAAAGCAATGTAATTCAAAAACAATAAAAAAATAACGATAATCAGTTCATACAATTAGATTTTTACCAAAAATCCTAACCATCTGTTCCATTTCAAACATTAGAAACTTTAAAAGTAAATTTTCAAGTCCGTTGTAATCAACGGTAAGACCCATGGGTTAAAACTATAGCCCCAGGTAGGGACCAGATGTGGCATGGCAATAAATCTTTTACCATTGTCCAGTAAAGGTTTTTTAATATTGACCCGTTGGCAACAGCTGACAGCTTGGCCTATTTAAATTACTTTTCTAACACTTTATAATGTTATTTTTTAATTGAATTATTCTCTTCACCTTGATTTTGGTTGTAAAAGGATATATTATGCAATGTGTTATAGATTTTAAAATTATATTTTTTTAAATAATTCCCGCAGTGTTACAAGTATGTACTCAAATACATAGTATGTTTACTAAATAAATATGACCTAGAATCGATTTATAAAAATAAAAATAATATTTATATCTAGTATTTTGCACTGTTACTTACATACATTTTTAATTTATTCAGATCCTGTAATGTGTAAAAACTAAGAATAGTTTTAAAATAGTCTAAAATATGGCAAAACAAAATAAACCGCTAACGTTTGTTTTTTTTTAATATTTTATTCGTGTGGACTCTACATCTCTAGGAGCTTCTAGATTCTCTATGGATTGTCAACTAAGTAATTCGTTTTTATTATTTAGATGCCTTGTACAAAATGAAATATAAAGCATTTCATTTTCATTTTCAACACTTCACTTAGGTTTTAGTACTCTTACACAGTTATCTTATATTTCCTACAATTATCGTCAAGTTATAAGCTCTACGATAAACACCATCGGTAGAAAACCTATTAAAAAGATACAATAAACGTCGTTATTTAATCAGTTTTGTAAGAAGGTGTCTTTATGTACCAGAATTTGAATAGAACACACATAAAATAATGAATTTAAAGGCAAATAACCACCGAGGCACACTTCTCTATCGTTATCAAGGCTCATTACACATTTGTCTACTTAAGGTGTCCGTTACATCATTGTGGGGATTTTAAAAACTTACTGGTTTCAAATAAAAGAGAAGTTACCGCACCGCAGCAACTATGGTTAATGCTTATGCGTAATTAAGATAAGGGTTTTATTGAATTTATCTAAGTGTACGCATCTCAGTGCACATACGTTTTATTTGATGTTATCCCTCGATTGAATTATGGGTGATATTATTTCTTAGAATCGTTATACTACCGAGTTTTTAAGACAGGAATGTGAATTCTTGAGGGGATGGTTTAAACGCAATATTAATAAGGAACACAGTAATAAATTTCACGTTATCTTCTAGAGGATATGTAAAAAATAAGGTTATTTCGTAAGTTAATTGAATTGGCAGCATAATTTAATTTATGGACTTTTATTATTTTAGCATACATTTGTTTTTTGCTTGGCGGAAACAAAACTAGCACTAATTAAAGAAATGTTTAAAAAACTCAATTAAGCTTCGGATGGTCGATAAACTGGGCAGTATTAATTCCTGTATAGGTACTCAATAAATGTAGTTTCATTAAGCAGAGGATATAAAACGCATATGGTGTATAGAGGAGCTAATAAGGTCGGATCTATGTTAACATAACATAAAGGTCAGGTATTTATGCTTTGTGGCATTCATTAGTGTGTAAGTACGTAGATTGGAGAGCTTTGAGCTTTAAAGGAAAGTTTGTAATGGTTTTGAGATATGATTTTGTATCAAAACGAGAAATGTGAAACTTCTATGTGGAATAATAAATCTAAAATTTTGTTCAATTATTTTGACTCTTGAACGAAAAGTAAGTAGGTATATGTTTTCTTTTGCTGACAATAGCATGATTTAATTAGAGTTTCCAACAATTTGACAGCATGATTAAGATTGATATCTGAGACGAATAAAAAATAGATTTCACAAGAGTTGTTTTGTACGAACAAAAAATGTTAATTACAAACATTTAAATCGAACTATTACAAAAATGTTTCAGTACTATAATTATAGCTAGGACAAATAAAGCAAATCACTAATAACATATACTAATTATAATTAAATACAATTACTGGTCCGCACGCAATCCCACGCGGCGCTAAGCACGAAAAATGCAAAGAAAAAAAGATGAAAAATTAGCGAACATAATTTTCAACTAATTAGGATTCAAAGTTAGGATTATCTCTTGGAATTCGCTCATTAAACAACTGACGTGAAATGTGTTTTAGCAGATGCTGGATGAGTGAAAAAAGCATGCCACGCGCTGTTTTACATATGACATCTCAACTGTCTGCCATGACACTTTTATGTCATCGATTTTAAAGGTGTTTCAGTGCATCGGACTGTATTTAACAAAAAAATTAAGTGTCAATATTAATCCTTATTTTTGGAGCATATTTCTCTTGTTTAATTTTCCCGAAGCTCTGTGAATTATAATGCTGTATCGTTAGCGCTCTATCATTAATATTAAGAGAGATTTATTTTGTTTATTTGTATGTTCGCTCCGAAAGTTCAGAAACTACTACTAAGTTCAACTACTACTAAACTACTAATACAAAGTGTATTACAATGAAGTAGTTTCTGAACTTTATCTTGTTTATCTATCACGCATCACCTTTTCAAATATCAGCTTCAATACTGAACACCTTACACATGCGATGATTCGTAACAAAATTTATATCAAAATCGTTTCAGCCGTTCATGAACAATATAATATAAACAAACAGGTATTTCACTTATACAGAGTGATCAAGCAGTGAACAGGGAATGCATAAATAACAGAAGCGTGTTTATTGCCGTCATGTAAACAAATTTGAAGTGTGACGTCTTCAAAGAGAATGGTTAAAAATAAATCAAATTATACAGTCAGTAGGTGAGTGTACAAGTTCATTAAATATTGAGTAATGTTACTAAAATATACAATTGTTTAGAGTATAGTATTATATTATCTGTGGTTATTGTACATGTCTATTTAGACCCTGATGATGATGATTTAAACCCACTTTATGTTTAAATGGATCTATAACCTTTGTGGAATAATAGATCCTAAAGCTACATATTATGTATACAGGGTGTAATCGTTAAGTGTGCACAGGCGATTATTCCGTAACTATTACAGATATCAAAAAACTTTAAACTGATATCGAAAGTATTTAACCTAATGAGTAAAATGGCCATAATAAATTTTTAAAAATAAAACGAGAAATATCTAAAAAATTAACTTGAAACCCTCCCATACATTTAGTATGAGATACGAATATCCCATGTACATGGGTTGATCCAAAAGTAATGATAATCAATATTAAACAAGGTCATTACAGTTATAATAATAATGTAGTTCTCTAGATAGTCTTCTAACTAGAAAATATACTTCAATATTTTTTTTCCTAAACTTAAAAAAAAAAACTTTGACTTCATCCACAAAAACCCCTCCACGCGGCCATCACTTCGCTGTCGTCTTAAAATAATTTATTGCTAAGAAAGTGTTTCTTGTGCCGAGGAAAGAGATAAAAGTAAATACTAGGAGCTAGATCTAAAAAATAGGGTAGGTGTTCAAGCATTTGGAATGCCAATTTTTGAATGGCAGCCATCGCAACTGACGCTTTGTGATCTGGTGCGTTGTCTTGGTGAAACAGCGTTCAGGTCCGCAGTTTGCCATGTCTCTTTTCCTTACTAACCTACCGCAATCTTTTAATTTGGTCTGTTTAGTAAGAGCCCAATAAAGTGGCTACCTTTTTAAAATATTCCACCATAATTATTCCTTCAGCGTCCCAAAAAACTACCGCTTTAATCTAACCTACTGATTTTCACTTTGAATTTCTTCATCGTCACTTTGGAAGCTCGCATCCAGGACATTGATTGTTTTTTGGTTTCAGCATAAACATGGTGAACTTGGGTAACGTCCATGATCACAAAACGTGACAAAAAAATTATCCTGATATCATTAAAAATTTAGAAATTTACCCTCTACATGTCGAATCGTTGATTCTTCTTTTCGTCGGGAAACATTCTGGCACGCACGGTTCACATTCAAATTAATGTAAATAATTGGAAACGTGGCCTGTTGATATGATTTTTTTGTGATTACTTAGTGAATACATGAGCAAGCAAAAAACATTTATTTTATATTTTTATGTGCACAGGAAATACCCAATTATCATTACTTTTGGATCAACCTAGTTCATTTAATATGAAAGATTTTAGCTTTTTCTTTCTTTTTTTGGTTTTCTGCTTTAATTACTTCGCAAATTTGAAGGGAAGTTCATTTAGAAACTGTAAATAGAGCTCCTCATTGTATTGCACAATGAGGACATCACTTCGAAAATCTGCTATGAATACAAAATGTATGGGAAATAAAATGTATGGGAGCGTTTAATGTAACATTTTTGGATATTTCTCGTTTTATTTTTAAAAATTTATTATGGCCATTTTACTCATTAGGTTAAGTACTTTCGATATCAGTTTAAAGTTTTTTGGTATCTGCAATAGTTACGGAATAATCGCTTGTGCACACTTAACGATTACACCCTGTATATAACATACTACATAATATAAAATAGATAATATTCTTTAGATATTCTACAGATGATATTTTCTTAGATTTAAATTATTATGGCCCATAGTATGAGCAATTGAGCAGCATAAAGCTGTAAGTAAATAAAGAGAATAAGAAAAGTATTAGACACTTTGCTAAACTTTCCACGTTCGTAAGAAAAGCGAATAATCTATAAACTAAGGAAAGACAAGCTTTCTTACCTCTTGCAGAAGATTGAATTGATAAATAAAATTATAATAATTATGTATACGATAACCACATAATAAAAATAAACACTATCATATGCAACTGATTACATCGATAAGTTACGCAAATATCTAAAATTATCTTGGCTTTTAGTAATGTCATATGTTTTCACAGGTGTAGATCAGTGGCCATCAGGTGATAAATACCTGTTTATCATATAACTCCAAATTAGTGACCAGTTGTAATTTACACAACATTCGGCTGATCAGCGATAGTTCTACGGCTTGAGAAGCCACGAAGATAGCGTTTTGAAAAGCCCTTCAAAAGGCAAAAGCCTAATGTCGAACTACAATACAAAAATATTATAAAGCTGAAAAGTTTATTCAATTTTGTAACTAATCTGATTCAGATTTAGTGTATTTGTGAGGATGTCTAAGAATAAAATATCTAAAACTAGTATTTTAGACAGGTTGATTAGAATTTTTTAAATCCGATCTTAAACTGAATTTGATTAAGATTAAAATTTATAAAGATTATCAACCTTGAATATTATCTGATTTTGTGTTGTTTATGTACACGTGTAAGTTTTATTTCTTTATTTTTTACACAATTAGTAACAAAAATTACATATTGATTTCTATGTCTATACATTTATATGTCTATTTTTTCCAGTAAACAATAAATCGCTGTATATATTTTACAATAAACAAACAGACTATAAAACACAATAGTTACTCAACTAGAGAAAATTTTAAATCCTCCTTTCCGTCTTGTGATTCTTTACAAACACTTTTCATTAATAAAGCATTTGAATGCTTTAAAACGAAATATCTTACAATACTCAACTTTCTCGCACCATAGCTATTCCTCAAAACAAATGCTCAACTTTCTCACTTGCGTTTATCATTTTCCGCTAGTGTAATGTCTCCAAAACCTCACAGTTGGTTGATTGCGAACATGTGGCATACAAGACGGGATCACATGCCGTTCTTGATTTCATATCACAATGCATCTAACGGGTTGGGCATCTGCTTCTCTCTGATATTGAGAAACTGAAGATTTTACCTGCAAACACCTGATGCTGAGAATTGACGTTATGTGTTTTATGTCATATATCACCTGCATGACTATTTTAAGTTATGTGTTTTGGATCATTTGGAAGGCTTTTTTAAAGATTTGATCGTTGCTTTATTTACGGAGTAGAGGTGAAATGTTGAATATCTCTTTCTTAATCTTTGATTTAACGGTGAGGATTGAAGGTAAAGGCTTCTTTAGCGTAAAGATAGGATCTTTAACAAGCCTGAACGAATTTTTTTCCATATTTATATAAATTATTTCTGTGAGATAAATATTGTTTAAAGACAGGAGCGCAAACTGAATTTAGCAACAGCATTTTGAACCATTTTACAATCACTGAATTTCTTAAACATAAAAAATTATCCTCTAAAGCCTTACATGTTATTTTTGTCCCCATCCCAAACAATCCCATGACACAAGCAAAAGGAAAAATGATTTCGATCAGCCTTTTTTCATCGATAGCCGCAAGGTGTTATGTTTTTTGACGACAAGTACGAAAGGTGTGTGCTGTGGGAAGATTTTATGAACTCCACGCGGATATCCGAGTTGCAAGGTGCTATTCTTGATGCACTAGCCATGAGAAATTTTAACGTACAATTGGTTGTTACAGGATGCGCAGTTAGTTACTGTTAAATGTGGTTTGATATCAATTGTAGCATTTTTTTTATGAAAGAGCCAGGAAGCTTCGGGATGTTGAAGGTAGAAAGAGCAGTTTCAAAGACAGAGTCAAAGAAGAAAAGGAATAGTTAGTAATTATTTTGTTTTTTGGAAAAGGAAAAGGATGGGAGTAGAGATCATGTTTGTTTCTTTAATTTATATGATGTTGTAAGAAATAAGTTGAATAATGTTTTTATCCTTTTCTTTTATGACATGGAAAGTTGTAGTTGAAAAGTTGTAGTTCAGTTTACTATCAAATATTCTATGGTTCAGTCAAGTTTTACTGGATTACCGAATTGTGAAATTTTTTTTGTCTTTAAATTGAAAAAATAAGGAGGATTACAAATTTGAAATGATAAGAAGATTTTTTTTGAGAATAAATAATCGTGTAATATTAGGTAACTGGCGAATAATTAAATAGAGAAGATTCCGAAACGTTTGTCAATTATTTAGTAGCCAGTAGGTGTGTACGATAACGAAGTCTTAATTTTTAAAATAAACAAAATGCTGAATAATTACATAAATGGAATGTCCGCTTTAATTTCGGGATCCAGTTTAAATTTCACGGTCGCCAGCATACCTCTATATATTAGTAAAAACAAAATATCTCACAAGGAATGCAAATAAACCACATTGTTGGAAAAGCAGCTGTTTCTCTAATGATAAATTAACTGGGAAAAAATTAAAAATAATAAAAAACCAAGCACATGCGCACTAATCACTTACCGCTGATTTTTAGAAACGGATATGTGACATCCGAACGGAAATTGGCACCTTTTTACTGACATAATTTTTCGATAAACCAAACGAAATACGCCGTTATTTCTTTGCTATAAGACTGACTTTAATATTGATAGAAAAGTTATAGTTAAATCGTAGAAATATTGCACTAAAAAGTAGGTTTTTTAGTAGGTCAAGTTTTTTGCTATTAATTGAATATGCAGATGTTTTGTTCCTAAGATGGGCAGATGCACGAAAACTAACCTTGAAGATGGTAATGTAAAAAACTCAAACACCTTTAGTTTTGTCCATCAGGCGTTTTTTACTTTCGAAATATTGTGATAAGTTCAAGGGGAGTAGAGTAATAATTAATTACTGTTAAATTGTGGATTTGAAGTTTGTTGCCAATTGTTATGCATTCTTTAGTTGAATCTATACTAATATTATAAAGCTGAAGAGTTTGTTTGTTTGTTTGTTTGTTTGTTTGAACGCGCTAATCTCGGGAACTACTGGTCCGATTTGAATTGGTGTTAGATAGCCCATTTATCGAGGAAGGTTATAGGCTATAATATATCATCACGCTACGACCAACAGGAGTGGAGCCACGGGGGTGAAACCGCGCGGATTAGCTAGTATAGTTATATGATTTATATATGTTGATAACAATGTTTATTTTAATTTGAAGAAAACGAACTATAAACCATTTTATTATGTTCTATTAAGTTGTTTTAATACTTACATTCACATATTTTAATTTGAACAAGATAAACTTACAGATTTAATATTTTTTTAAAGTCCTATTCAGTATTTATGAAATTTATCGTTTTAATATTTACATAGAAATCACGTAATAACAATTGGTACAGGTAAATTTCAAATCGTTAACTTAACAAACACTTAAGTGTAAAGCTTATTTGAGTTTCGTCTAAGTGTTCTTAAAGTTAGCACTTTGCTAAGTCTGCACATAGATAATATTTGAAAGCGAGTTAGATTTATGGCTTTGTAAATTTATGATAAAACTTACTATTTGTACGGAATTCCGATCGTTGGATATTGATTACTCAATCACGCAAAAACGACTAGAGCGATATTGATGAGATTTCACAGTCGTACTACACTTTATTACATTTTAATATGCTACCAGCCTTTTCAATATAGATATAATAGATTACTTTATAAGCAGAAAACCAAACAATAATTGTCAAAACCATCTAAAAATTCTTAGAGTAACAGAAGAAGTTTAAATTAAATCAGGTAAGCTTTAACTAAAATGCTATAGCTAATTTTTCCCTTAATGTTAATTTTCACCATTTTGTTACACAAAGTGGAAAAGGCTTGTAAAGTAGACGTTTTGTTTAAGTTAAACAGCCCCTCTAGAACAATCAGAATTTCAATTTGAAGTGAATTAACATTTCAATTGCCGGCAAATTTATATTCACGACGACTCAATATGCCTGCCCTTAACTGGAAAACCAAGGGGACAATAATCGCACTAAGCTGTCGCTTAAATATAAATTTACATAAATACTGGTCAAGAACACATGCATGCGATTTCCTTGTTAAATTAAGTTCTCCACGCGTACGAAGACATCCGACTTTCGACGGACACAGCCGAAGACACAAAGCGACCATCTCTATTTAAATACACACAGAAAATTGTACTTTAACCGTATGCAGATAAGGTTTAATTTCAATTGTGTTGTATTTAAGGCGCAGCAGATGTTTTTCACGCGTTTTTGAAGCAACTTTTGTATCATTACGAGATTTTTTCTTGCAAGACATATGCGAATGGCCAGGTAAAGGAAGTAGATAAAGCAGATGTCTGTTTGGACCCGTTCGGACTTCTGTAAAGTCAAATTAATTAACATTAAGTAAGCGGTAATATACGAATTTTTTCAAGTTTTCTCGCACACAAATAAAAGAGACACAATTTTGTTAAGACCTTAAATAATTAAACATAAAAGCTGCACAGGAATTCCGAATGTCAATTTCGGAGCAAATAATTTTTTAAACGGTACTGGTTTTAAAGAGGTAGTAGTCCTATTAATGGCGAGGTTCACAAAATTGTGTGAGTAATTTTTGAGATTATCAATGAATAATTTTAAATATATGTATGAATGAACTTAAATTAGCATAATAGTAAAAAATCTATCGCTTCTTGTTTCAACGAATGAATCCTTTTAATTTTGAACATATTTTGAACTAGCTGCTATGCCCTGCGGTTTCACCCGCATTGCTGGCATATACCTTTAGCCTCCTCGATAAATGGGCTATTTAACACCAAAAGGAATTTTCAAATCGGACCAGACCAGACCTGAGATACGCGCGTTCAAACAAACAAACTCTTCAGTTTTATAATATTAGTATATAGATTAATTCTTGCTATTCAAGTTTGTACTAATTTATATTTTAATTCGATTATGTTTAGTTATAATGATTACACACTACAATTAGTATTTTTTACCCTTTCATTTTAATTAAGTTCCTACCTACATATAAATAGGTAAATGTTTAATTTAAGACTGCCACTATAATATGTGTTTTTTAATTGTTTAAAGTTTCATTGCTTATGTACATCGTATAAAAATTATTTTGTTATTTAAGTAAAATTAATTTTGTACCTCTTTCTTATAAAATGTAAGAAGTAGTTTAACTTATGTATAAACAATTTATCCATCTATCCATCTGCCTTCATATTAATAACAGAGATGAAATTTAATCATTGAGCGGAAACTCTAGCTCTTAACATCATTATGGCGCATTTCTAAATCTACCTACTAAAAGATACCATTTTTTCTTCTTGGCACGTACCAAATGTCAGCAGCAGATGTCCATGTGTTAAGATCTCGCGAATTCTTGCCAGATGCTGTGAAATTCAGAAAAACTCAAGACATACGGTGTTCTTTACAAGCAATTATCGCCAAATTTGGATTTAAAGTACTTGCTGATAAAGTTCAGAATGGCTTGGTGCTTGCAGGTTGGCAATGTCTTGCAAAACACCTGATTGCCCTTTATACAAAAAGGTTTTGTGACTATCTCTAACAAAAGAGTATTGTGCCTTAGTGTCCACGGTAATTTTACGGCTCGATTCGCGTAAGGTATAGTTGTTCACTTGTGTGCTGTTTTTTTAATGAACAGCCAAAAGCACCTTTTGAGGAGCAGAATTTGTAAAGTTATGGTATCTCACCTGTAGCTAAGCTGTAGCAAAGCTTAATAATTGTAAACAGCTTTAGTCTGCGGTTTCATCCATTATCTACTCAGAGATCAACTATAAAACAACCAGATCAGTAAAATACTGTTTTAAAATATTTAAAACGTATTTAAGTGTATGTATAAATATTAGGACAACAATAACTACTTTATTGACCAATTCTCAACACAAGTGTTTCGTTTGATCGCCTCTCTCTATGGCACATACGAAAATACATAGATGAATCTACGTGGAAGTTATCGATTAAGAAAGTCGACAAATTCGCGACATAGCGCTGTTGAAGCTTTTACTCTAGTAATTTTTATCTAGTAAGTCAAAGCTAGCATCTCCATGTAAAATTATATTGTATATGGACATGATTTTAAAAGAGCAACTATGGAGTTTCTTGCCGGTTCTTCTCCATAGATACTGCTTTCCGAATCAGTGGTAAATTAAAAAAAAATGTAATGACGATTCAAAAGTTCTAGAAAAGGTCTAATTGAATAAATAAATGTTTGAGTTTGAGTTTGAGTTACACCTAAATTTAACCAATTACCGTCAAATATAATAAACTGCATCAATAACCAACCGACGACAAGTAGCTAGGATATGTAAATCACGACGATTTTTATCGTCGCTATAGATAAGTCGTTTTCCCACAGAGAGCTTCCTGAATAGAATATTAAATGATATAACGGACGTATCTCAGATCACATATGTATTTCTTATGTTCTTCGTGGATCTGCTGAAAGTTATACGAATACTTTGTATTCCGTGTGCTTGTGTTTAATATACTGTTATTGTTTTAATTGTGTCGTGTTACATTTTATTAAATGTCTATGCTAATATATAAAGCTTTTTTATTTCAACGCGTTTATCTCAGAAACTATTGATCAGAAAAGATTTGAACTAAAATTTGGTATCTATACATAGTTTTTCTAGTTGTTACCATGTATTACTTTCATATTTATTAAGCTAGGTACCTACTAGCTTTTCTTTGCATGTCTTTCCTTTTCAGTTGTACAGTTTTCTTTGTGAAGGGAATTAGGTATCTGAAACAATAACAAAAAGATCGGACTGACTTTTCTGCTGAAATAAGAAACTCAAATCAATAAATTTTTGTTTTTGGTTTTCATAGTCTCAAAAGGTGAATCATGAATGCAGTTATTATGTAAGAATCTATAATATTTCTGCTATAAACATGTTAAATATACTTATTTTACTTCAACTGTATATGTGAGAATGTTTTTATTATTCTTTCAGACGCTGAAAGAATTCAGATTAAATTATGAAAGGAAGAGAAGGTTTTATGGACGATATCGCGAGATTGGATAGTTTTAATATCTTTAGAATTCATTAAAATTATTGTAATTAAGGCATATGTATTTAATATATATTCTTAGTATCGTGGGATTTAATGAAATAATTCCTATTTACTGATTAGCTAAAACAAAAAATATATGCTAAGTCCTACTACTAATTGTATGCCAATTAATTTTATATTTATGGTGTTATTTGTGAAAATAATGTACCTTATCTATCCTGGAATTATTGAGAATTGATTTTATTTTAAATTTGCATTAATTTTTAATTACTTATAGAAACAGGTACAAATGCAATTAAACAAATTATTTGTGGAATGTGTAATAAATTATTATTTTTTACGGAATATAATGCGTGATTTAGAGTGATTTAGATTAGAATGACTAAAAATAGTGAGATATAAGCGTGAATTAATGGATAAATTCTGTAATCATAAAATACTCATTTGGAGTATTTTACTCTAATTGTGTTTTTCCATGAGAAAATTTATAAAAGCTTCATTACAAAAGTCACTTGCATATCTATGAAATCCAAAATGTATATCGTATATAGGAATTACCTATATATTAATTACCTATAATAGAAATTTATTCTATAGGTAATTAATATTATACAGGTAAGTACATAGTTGATTTTTATTATTTACTATGGCTCATAAATTCTAATCTATACTAATATTATAAAGCTGAAAAGTTTGTTTGTTTGTTTGTTTGACCACGCTAATCTCAGAAACTACTGGTCCGATTTGAAAAATTCTTTCGGTTTTAGATAGCCATTTTATCGAGGAAGGCTATAGGCTATATATCATCACGCTAAGACCAACAGGAGCGGAGCAATGCGGGTGAAACCCCGGAGCACAGCTAGTGTTATATAGCCAAGATAAACAGCGCGTACGAAACTTAAGCTTAATTAATAACATACAGCTTTTACTATTTTTTCAACTTTACCAGACGTCTTCAAAGTCTCAGTTGTACCACAAAATAATCGAGTCTACACGTCCAATAAATTAAATTAAATCGTGACTCGCTTTGGCAGAATTAGGCAATATCACAGAATACCGTTAACATGATCGAGTTTATATAAGCTTCTTAAGGTGTATATTACAAGATTTCTTCAATATTTGATGTTGGTATAATGCCCATCAGTAAACCGTGGAACGATGATTGTTCTTAAACAAATATGTTTATGTAATGAAATATAATATTAATGTTTTATTTAAGGTAATAACGGTATGGTGTTGGATTTACATTTCAAGTTGTATTTTGCTGGTGACTATTTTTATATATATATATAAGTACATAATAAAAAAAAAAACATTTTACCTGCCTATACTAAATATTAGAAGGAAGTAGTTTCAGTATTTTTTGAATTATAAAACTACAGCTAGAATTCAAGCTCTATGTTTCGCACTTTAGTTACTAAGCATTGTTTTAGTATATTTTTAATTCTGTTTTTTTAAATTAAAACTGAAATACAATTTTATCTTTCCTATGTTATTCTAATCATCTTACTTACGATAAACATTGATTTCAGATTTCATGTTTGTAACGTAATCGTGCAAAAATAGATTAAACATAATTTGCATAAAATTCGGCATACAAATAGCATCGATAGAGATACATTTTAATCGAATTAAGAATAAATTATGATAAGTTTTTAAACATCGGGCAGCGTATATTTGTGTTGCTAGTAAATATGTAAAAAAATTATAGTCTTCTAGCTTTCCGCCCGCGGCTGCGCCCGCGTTTTCAAAGAAAAACCCGCATAGTTCCCGCTCCCGTGGGATTTCCAGGATAAAATCTATCCTTTGTATTAATCCAAGTGACCCTCTATATGTGTGCTAAATATCGTTGTAATCGGTTCAGTAGTGTTAGCGTGAAAGAGTAACAGTCAACCATTGCAGTCAACAGACAAACACACATACACATACATCCATCCTCACAAACATTCGCATTTATAATATTAGTAGGATAGACATCTCCTTTCTTTACTTACCTAGTTACTATCAATTTAAATACGAAATATTGGCAGTATTCCGTTTATTTCCTTATCTAATTTCCAACTGCAATGTAAAAAGTGTTTCTGTGTCGAGTTGGCGCCGTTTGTTTATAAATTATTTTACTCTCTACTTCCGTAATACAATTTTATTGCTAATATGATTTACGAATATATTTTCTATAGAAATATATTATGAAACACATGACTCATCACTGTCTAAGCTTTGCGCAAGTATATTACAGGCTTTTAAACGCCGATGGTATCGAATTGACGACATACATTGCCCTTTATGTTAACTATTTCCATTGCTCATCTGATACTTAACAAGCAATGGATAAAACATACCTGTTTTTACTATCGCGTTCAGCAACATACATTGCGCTATTTCATCTACACGTAGTATTACAATCTTATACTTGAAGAGCGATGGATAAGCAAGTATTAGATTGCTTCTCAAACCGTGGTAGGTCTAACTAAGCATCTGTTTACACGAAGCTGTTATTATGTTATATTTTATGGAGAATGCTCTATGCTTTTTGTAACACTTTGCGCATAATAATGAGTCTATATTTAGATCGCATTATATACCTTGTTTGTCTGTTTGATCTTATGTGCTGAGCTTTGCTATTTGCATCTTAAAATGGATATGTTATTGAAGTAATATTGAGGGCTTTTGAAGTTTGTTGTGAATTTTAACGAAATCATTTTGTAGCAGTGTAATTACTATAATATCTTTGATTTTAATGCATTTGTATGTTTAAATTTTATATGAATAATACGGAGTGCTTTTAATGTAATGACATACTTATGTTTAATTAACTTATTTTTATATATTTCCAGACTATAACTACAGAATATCTAAAAAATCACCGAATATTTTTTTTGCGTTGATACCAACCAACCTCATTACATTCACACTTACTGATTATTAGTAGGATATGATACACATAATATTATTCATTAGATTTACATTTCCGATCCTATTTTAAATATCTGATGAGAACTACACTCACTTATGTAAACAAGATTTTATTTAAAGAACAAGAGTCATGGTCATCTTATATATAAAAATGAATCGCAAAATGTGTTGGTAAGCGCATAACTCGAGAACGGCTGAACCGATTTCGATAATTCTTTTTTTATTATATTCATTGAAGTACGAGGATGGTTCTTATGTAGAGAAAACGTAAACATGTACCACGGGCGAAGCCGGGGCGGACCGCTAGTTTCTTATAAAAGTTAAAATTCTAAGAGGAAATTTTCGGTTTATTCTCAAACATTCTATTAAGAGTTTCTAATAAGAAAATCCTCTCATATCCTACTAATATTATAAATGCGAAAGTTTGTTAGGATGGATGTGTGTATATGTATGTATGTTACTCTTTCTCGCAAATACTACTGAACCGATTACAATGAAATTTAGCACACATATAGAGAGTAACTTAGACATGGAATAGGTTTTATCCCGGAAATACCAGGGGAGCGGGAACTTCGCGGGTTTTTCTTTGAAAACGCGGGCGTAGCCGCGGGCGGAAAGCTAGTTGATAATTAACAAAACATTTGAATTAATTATTTTAAGTAATGAGATTCTAATTTATCGAATAAGCAATAATCGTTCTCAATTATTATTAATTACTTATGATCAACTATTAGTAGATCACGATTCTGTCGGAAATCCAAAGCTTTTTAATATGTAATTGATAGTTTAATGAGCCAGTTCATTTCTTGCACCTGTTTTGTGGAAATTGACCATTTATTATAACTTTCTATTTTACTATGCGTTTAGTATTTTTGTTTGAGTGGTTGGAAAGTATAGTATTTTATTTTAAAACAACAAGAATATTCTTTGTTTGACAAGTCTAGAAATTTCTTAGTAGGTTTGGTCGTTTTTATTTTATTTATTTATTTTATTTTTACATACATAGATTCCTTACAGCTATTTGTATTACAATATTTTTATTTAACTTTAACAAAACAATACGCCAATAAAAAGGAATACCAATAATAATACAATTAATGTGACAGTAGTTTTACATTAATTACAACAATGATAAAGTGGAAAAAATTAATATATACATATATATTTTTTTTTTGGATATGATATACAAGAAAGGGGAAAACGTACCCATTATAGAATGTTTGGTATGGATGTGTGAATGTGTGTACTGTGTGTGTAGTGTATAATGGTGTAGTGTGGTGAGAATGTGTAAAGGTAAACTAAGAAATTATTGAATTGGTGATGTCTGTTACTGCTTTTTTAAAACTGTTACGGGAGAGATGAAATATGTCAACACTTGAAAATTTCTTGTTGTAAATATCAGGTAGACGGAAGAGTGTAGAATTTTGCAGGTGTTTGGTTGAAGCGAGGGGAACCTTTAATAGTTGGCAATGCCTTGTTCGTAATGACGGTGTTTGTAGTGATATATTACCGAGAATATTTGGACAGTCCAGTCTACTACGCATTATGTCGTAAAGGAGCATCATGTCGATAATATCTCTCCGTTGTTCGAGTGTATTGATCCTTTGGAGAGAGCATCCTTCAAGGTAATTAGGTAATTTTTTAACACATTAATTATATTAAAACAGTAGCTTCTCAATTATTAAGATTAAAACCAGTAGTTAATTATTACAATAAAAATGATTTAAAACTATAGTGTATCTAGAAAAACTTAACATTTTACATTTGACAATCCAAAACACTTTTCTATTACCTAAGTAGGTATATCTTCTGTATGCTCACTGCAGTAAACTTTTACATATATTTATATGAAAGTCTCGCTTAATTGTGTACTAATAGCTAATAATAAAGGTCAAGTCTATCATTAAACAGGCGATGCCCAAACGAATCCAGCAAACTAAGTAAAAGGCAAAATTGGACTATTGCAGTCTCAGTTCCGACGGACGATTATACCTCGCATATCCGACTTCGTTCCCACGGCGTCCACAAACAGGTTATTATTAAAACCTAACTCTATACACGAACGAAAATGCACTCCAATTACAAGGCATAAAACTCGTTTTTGAATACACAACACCTAGGCAGTATGTACGAGGCATCACAGAAAACAGACTCAAAAGTGGATTGGATTCAAATTTCGAAATAAAACATTCTAGAATTTGATTTTCGTATTTGAAATTGTCATTTGTTTATCATTATTAGAATCTACAGATAAAAAATAATGAAGACTCATGACACACTCAATCATATTAATTATGAAGTAGTGAAACTAACTCGTATTTTTAAAGTTGCATTGCCTTACTTTAAAGTTTACAATTGAATTGAAACAATTAGTACGACTTTTTATTTTAGTGTTGCTTCTTTTTAACTAAATTGTTTTTAATATATGAAACCGTCTCTCAATAATATACGAACAAAAATTAAAATCAATTCCAAGCCTCACCCTGGATCAGTCACAAAATTCAATGCATTATAAATATGGATTCCCAATTCCCATATCATGATAAACGTTCAAAGCGGGTCAATCAAGCAAAAACACAGGTTTTAGCGATTTAATCCCACATTAGCAATTCGCATTACACAAATCATGGCATTTCTTAGAACGGCTGTTTACAAAACCATATAAAGTACTTTAACCTTTCATACGTGATCCGAAAATATAATTGTATTCCCAAAAAGTGCGTTTCTGAGATAGTTAGGTATGGTAATCGTGGTATACTGTGGAATACTAAAATGTATGCTACAGTATTCATATTTTATGGCCAAGATAAGTGTCGAGATGTTGAGATCTTTAATAAATAAATATAGCTTAAAGAATACTAATATAACCTCGCTAAAATAAAGTTAGATAAGTGTACATAATTATGTAGTTTGAATTAAATCTTTCCCTTCGAAGTGGGTCAAAATTAAAAGTAGAGTCTAATTACTAATATGCAGATATACATACATATATTCAGGTGAAGCTAATAAAAAAGCGTGTTAAAATTGCTTCAAAGAACATTGCTGTTTTTCACTTCTTGCAAAATAAACTAAATGATAAGAATGAACAATGATTGGATTATAACGAATCACTAATTTATATTATAGTGTTACTTTTAGGGCAATTTTATACATTGAATACGGCCATCAAAATGGCGTTGCGAGGTTAAAATATTTCACAGCATGCACTTAAGCGATTAAAAAATAAATAAATAAAATTTAAACTAACGCTCCACAAACCACGACTTTCAAATTAAGAATTCATAACTTTTTTATACAATATGCATGGACGTATAAAAAAAGACGGACGGAGTATCGCCTAAGCATTGAGTGAAGCCTAGTAATGGCGGCGACACATCCATGTGTGTGTGCCAGGTTGATTGCCAGATGCAATAAAATTACCCCACACTTTAGTATTTTTATTTTTCAATTTGATATACTTTTTATGTGTACTCTAACTATTAGAACCTATGCATAAATACAATTACTATTTAGCTTTGACAAATCAACCACTGGACGCGAAACCAAAGGAAAATGTATGAAAACTTGTTCAACCAATATTGGGGGGAGGAGAGGTAATGTCTCCTTAATTATTATTTAAATAAATAAAATGTCAGTTTATAACCAAACAAATAGGAAACATGCTTCATATGATTTCAGTATACATATACTTGAAATTTTCAAACTAACTGTCTTATACCAGATTTCGTAGACAGTATAAATTGGCTGTGATATTTTTTGTTATATATAAGGGTTAGCATAGTATACATGTTTTTGTGAGAAGAAAATGCAAAAACAAATTTGCATTTTGTATCAAATTATTTTATCGTAATTTTAAAATTAATTAACTTTACATCAACTCCCCGACTTTTGGGAGAATGAAATTTTGAAATAATGGCAACACTATGGCAACAGCTGTCCTGATAACAATGGCGGCTGTATTTTTTTCTATAAATTTTGCCGTAATAATTTTGTCATTAAAACATAAAAGAAATAACTTGCTTCCCTGTGGAATGTAATCCCCTGTGTTTTGTTATTTAAAATTGTACTGTTGCGACACCATTTAACCACGCAAGACGGCATTTTAAATATTTTTTGTGAAACAGTGACGCAGTTAATCAGTCGGTAGTTCACGACGTAATGACGGCCGACTAGCTTACTATGGTGAGAGTGTGTGCGTGTTCATTGTCTTTACACGATCGCTAGCTTACTACGGTGGCTTCACGTTGTTTGTTCGTAAAACGGCGTCCGTCTTTTTTTATACGTCCATGACAATATGCATGTCTGTTCAAACACATTATTAGGTTGAGTTTAACTTTCTCTAAGAGAAAATGTACGAAGCATTCACTTACGTTTGCTGTAAACAAAGAGATTGTCATTTCCTTTTATAGATTTGTATATTCTTTAAATCAATAGTTTTCAATATTAGCTATTTTTATTGTGGAAAAAGGAACGCAAAAACAAATGATACAAAAATGTCAAACAACTTAAATAATATCAATGTGCACACTATTTAATTATAATTGAAGGTATTATAATTATTATTAATTTTATTTTCACATAAAGTGTTAACGTATTATTTGTGTACATTTACATACATTAAAAATAAGCATCATGAATTATTTGAACTCCTTGCTCTCTTAAGTAAAAAAAAAAATGTGTGCGTGTACTAGTGTACACACGTAAAAAGTGAAACTTCTTTATGACCTTATTTTTCAAAAAATAATTTACTATATGCAACTTTATAGAAATACGTCAAATCACGCGTGGTAGGGATAAGAAAAAGATGGCGCGTAACGGAAAAATGTCACGCGTAACGAAAAAATGTTACACTCAATTTTTTTCCAACCCCGATAAAGAAGTTTCACTTCAAAAAAAACTTCAACGTAAAAATTGAAATTTGATAAATTGTGACATTTTACCAACTTAACAAAACTTATGTTATGCCTACGTTTCAATAAATGTGTCTTCGTTAGAATATGTTTGAAAATGTTATCTTAAAACATTTAATTACTCATAATTATTGACTTTATCTCCACTGTTTATGCAGTTTACGCTTTGTGAAGATATCAGGCATTATGTTAGTTATGATTCGAGTTTCCTTGAGTTATCATTTATATCATTAAGATGTATTTTGATTATCTGGAAATAATTGCACTATAATAACATTGTTAGGCTTTTCCGCTTGAAATATTTTACTTCTATAATAAGTTTTGAAGTCTCAATGACGACAGATGTATGGATGAACAAGCGACTGAAGTTAAGTAAAATAAAAAAAAATTAAATGTCTAATAAAAGTTCTTTAAAATTATGAATTGAGATTTTTTATCACAATTTTTCATACTTAAAAATTACAATACAAAGTATTTTACAATTTTCATAGGTACATAGATCCCAGTTAAAAATGACGTAGTCGGGCAAGGAACTTGTATTTAATTCAATTATTGAGATTAAGTCACTTTTCATTCAATAAATCACTCGCACTTGACATTAATAATGTCTAATAAGTAAAATAAAAAAAAAAATTAAATGTCTAATAAAAGTTCTTTAAAATTATGAATTGAGATCTTTTTAACACAATTTTTCATACAAATATTTTACAATTTTCATAGGTACATAGATCCCAGTTAAAAATAACGTAGTCGGGCAAGGAACTTTTCTTCTCTCTCTTTTCACTTTTCATTCAATAAATCACTCGCTCTTGACATTAATAATGGCTAAATCAATTCGTTCTAAATAATTCAATTATATGACGCTAATTGTTAATATAAATTGTCTTAAACCGATCAACCGATGTTTTCCAATATAATTATATCTATTATATTCACGTAATAATCAATATCGTACATAAAGTTATAATGCTACGTCTAAACAGAGCTAACAATGGCGAACATTGCTCGCGAACGAAAAAAATAGATATTTCAATGTTTTCCAAAGATAGAGTCATAATGATAATAATATTTTTGTTACAGAATTGATACTGGAAAGCCTACCTACAGAAAGTTTGCTGATAGATACATATAGTAGCGTCCGGCCTATACAGATTCAATGAACATGGAAATTGCACCAAACATGATATTAAGCCTCAAAGTATGGTATTTCTTTAGAATAAGTTTTATTTAAAAATAATATAGAACATAATTTAATACCACAAATACAAGCTTCTGTTACACTTAAATTACGACGAAAGCTCGATATAAAATTCAGTTACATGTCTGCTCTACATAAAATTATAATTGGCTCTGTGTAGACGCACCACACAGTTAAGTCCAGGTTCAATCAGCATGACATAATCTGTAATTACTCTATTATTCGTCGCTGAAGGTCTGATGATTTCATTCCATATCTGCTGCAATCATAGATGCAATCAGGTATTATTGTTTTAAGAATTGTTTATTATTTCTCTGCTTAATGATGGTAAATAGTTGCTTCTAGACTACAAGCCCGCATAGGAAAAAAATATGGGTCAAATGAACCAC
>CAJQZM010030042.1:0-21236 GCA_907164665.1 Colias nastes | reverse complement strand
TAGCTATTAACCAATATGAGGTCAAAACTAAAATCCAAGATGGCGCCAACGATGGTTCCTAAACATGTATTTCAATGCACTTTAAAATTATTTTTAAGACTCTCCCGTAGTATATAAGAATTCGACTATACAGGGTGTCCCACTATCGGTATACTAAGTGCTAAGGGACTTGTAGTTTTGCATACACTGATCACGTAAAAAATACTTAAACAACAAAATTACTTTAAAAAAATTTTGCTAAATTTTTCCTGAAATTTAGGTTTGTTTTCTTCTCTAACTTCGTGCAGCCGGCATATACCGCTTCGCTAATGTGAGTATTTTGTCTATGAAAACATTATCTTAAACGATAGCTCACGTGCGGGTAACAAAGTTTGGCAGGTTGCTTTTTAGGGGTATACACAAAGAGTTTTAAGAATTCACCTATTTGAAAAAAAAAACATCTGGCATTTTATAAGTCTTAAAAATAATTTTAAAGAGCATTGAAATACATGTTTAGGAACAATCGTTGGCGCCATCTTGGATTTTAGTTTTGACCTCATATTGGTTAATAGCTACCCCAAAGACCATGAAAATGCCACCCATGATGAAAAGATGTCAAATTTTCGTTTGCGCCATCTTGGATTTTAGTTTTGACCTCATATTGGTTAATAGCTACCCCAAAAACCATGAAAATGACACCCATGACGAAAAGATGTCAAATTTTCGTTGGCGCCATCTTGGAATTTAGTTTTGACCTCATATTGGTTAATAGCTACCCCAAAAACCATGAAAATGACACCCATGACGAAAATATGTCAAATTTTCGTCGGCGCCATCTTGGATTTTAGTTTTGACCTCAAATTGGTTAATAGCTACCCCAAAAACCATGAAAATGACACCCATGATGAAAAGATGTCAAATTTTCGTCGGCGCCATCTTGGATTTTAGTTTTGACCTCATATTGGTTAATAGCTACCCCAAAAACCATGAAAATGACACCCATGACGAAAAGATGTAAAATTTTTGTCGGCGCCATCTTGGATTTCAGTTTTGACCTCATTTTCGTTAATAGCTACCCCAAAAACCATGAAAATGACACCCATGACGAAAAGATGTAAAATTTTCTTCGGCGCCATCTTGGATTTCAGTTTTGACCTCATTTTCGTTAATAGCTACCCCAAAAACCATGAAAATGACACCCATGACGAAAAGATGTAAAATTTTCGTCAGCGCCATCTTGGATTTCAGTTTTGACCTCATTTTCGTTAATAGCTACCCCAAAAACCATGAAAATGACACCCATGACGAAAAGATGTAAAATTTTCGTCGGCGCCATTTTGGATTTAAGTTTTGTCAAATTGCTTTACCCCCCACCAATCCCTTCAACAACCCATAAAAAAGAGGATCTCAGGCAAGGTAATTTTTAAAACATAATTTTAAATTACAAATAATTGGAATATGAAACTTATACAGTTTACTCCTAAAAAGTATCAAATATTTCAAATCACGAAAAAAGACAGTGCACGCACAATAATCTTTTTTATTTCGTTTTTATTTTTGGCACGAGGAGCGATACACCCGTCCTTCCAAGAGCGCTTCTGAGCGCGGTCTGACGAACCGCGAGAACAAAATGTATGAAGAAATCGACAAGTATTTTTAATTTAGCTCATTATTGAAATAAAATTTTGATTTAGATTCATAAAAATTACACCATATATAAAGGACTATATATCCCTCAATAATTTATAGGTAAGAAGATAGATTAGGCTTTAAATTTTCTTAAAATGGTACCGGTTTAGACCCCATTTTTTTGCATTTTATGCGATTATTGTGCTGGGAAAATCGTATTTCAGCGACAATTTTGTATGACGTCGTACCATTTTTATAAGATGAACGTAGAGCTGAATATATTATCTTTAAATTAAGATATTACTATGTTCTCACGTGTAATTGCTTTAAGTTAAAATGGTACCGAAAAACAGCGTGTTTTTGTAAAAATACGTTATAGCGTCCTTAAATGTCGTCATATGAAATATATTACGTCGGAGAGGGGATCCGAACCTACGTTTCAGCTGTACCTATATAATTTTGTGAACCAAAATGTCAACAATAACATTTATGTTAAAGCGTGGTTGTATTACGTAATTAAATACTGATATAATATTTCTTAGACATCTTTACTCGACCAAAGTCAAGACAAGAATGACTCGCAACTGCAGACGACCGTTATTTATAGGACGATCAAAACAAGTATTCGAGTGGTGTGACTGTGTGAGTCAGTGCAGGTGTTATTTGTGTTGTTTTGATCGTTATTTTGAATATGACATGAAATATTATTATTACTTGATAATTAAATGATTGTGAATACTTTTATCCAATTGATTATTATTAAAATACTTAATTAAGTTAATCAATTGATTTACTTTTAAAATATAATTTTATCGTTAAATTAAACGCGCTAACATATATTAGTCACATTTACATCTATCTTTCCATCTCCAGGCTGAGTCGGACCGCGCGTGCCGCTGCGCAGCCGTCGCCCGCTCGCTCACCGCGCAGTCCCAAGCTGTGCGTTACCTGGACGACGTGGTGGCGTTGCTGCGGGGCAACGTGGCGGCCGCGTGGCGTGTGCGCACCTGGCCCTTTGCGCTCGGCTGTCGACAGCCAGAGAGGAACTATATTATATGAACGGTAAATTGGATAGGAAAAAAGAGCATGCCAAGCACACGTGTCAGAAGTGAGTTCTTTGGCAAGATTCAACGATACCAAAATCGTCACCTTACTCCATGACGCGACCGTGAAATTTTACTCTCAACGCGCCTAAAGAACTTTCACTTGAAAATTATTTTTGAAATCGTTTAATGTGACCTTTTGTCTTGTCTTTATCAAAAGTATGACAATTTTGGAATGTTGATACACCTACTTACTCAATGAGTAAGGCCAAATTAGCTTTTAAAGCGTTTGAATTTTTTATTGAGGATATGCTCATTCCCACAATCAAGACGGAACTGACGAAACCTATCATGACGTGTAAGCTAAATACACATATTATAGTTTATATGTGTATTCCTTGGGCTTAATACATCTACTAGTATAGATACTAGTAGATGTATTAAGCCTAAAATATCTATCAGTATAGATACTAATATTATAAAGCTGAAGAGTTTGTTTGTTTGTTTGTTTGTTTGTTTGTTTGTTTGAACGCGCTAATCTCGGGAACTACTGGTCCGATTTGAAAAATTCTTTCGGTGTTATCGAGGAAGGTTATAGGCTATATATCATCACGCTACGACCAACAGGGGTGGAGCCACGGGGGTGAAACCGCGCGGAGCAGCTAGTATTAAATAAAGTCGATTATTTCAGCAAAAAAGACTTTGACGGTAGAAGAAATATGAAAAATTTACGTCTGTTTTTCTTTGACTATCACAAATTCGAAATATCATATTTGAATATCTTCAAGGTGAGTTCTTCTTTTCGCCCCAAATACAACTAAGAAGCAGGAAACATCTCGGCAAACAAAGCTTTTCTAAAACTTCATCCAACAGCCAACTACACTCATTTTCGTGCAAACTTATGATAATATGAGATCTGGATGACTCTTCTTATAAACCGCAAACAATATAGAAATGTATCATAACCAAGAAGTATCTATTAAATTTAATACCATATTAAAACCCCACGAAAGTTGGCAACATAAAACAAAATGGCGAAATGCGTGAAATGTCACTTTAATGGCCTAGGGAACAGAATTGAGTGACGTCATAAAATAAGGATCGCATGAAGAACCTATTCCTTGTGGAAGTGAAACAAATATATGGATGTTAAACCGCCAAGAACAAGAAAATATAAGAAACTTAAGCTCTACATTTGTAAATGCTTACATGATTTAATGTACTTAAAAAAAATTTATTTGAGACCAGTCAAAGCTCAGTTAAAGAAAGTCGTTTTAAAACCCTTGATATAATTATATACTACTACTACTTGATATATTATACACTTATGTGCTCTTCGAATTTCGATTTTTCACACAGAAATCCCTAGGTACAAAATTTCGCGCTGGAATAGATTATAATTTAGATTAGATCATCTCAACAAATATGGCTGAAGCTAGTGTAATAAAAAGGCAATTACGCTAATACAGCTAAACATGCCTTAATATTTCCTATAGACACAGGTCATAGCTTAAAATAGAACTTCATACATGCATGTAGAGCAAGTAGAGCTCCGGCCTGAAGCTAGTATAGATTAAATCGTGTAAAACTGTTAACTCATTACAATCCATTCTTAACTTCCCACTCACATTAGTAAATTACCGGCGCAATTTCAATGTACAATTCGATTTAAAAATATTGCACGCGATAAAATTATCTTGTCTTGAATTCGGCACAAACGCTACAGTTCCCGAAACGACTAGGCATTACCTTTGTCTAAATTCTAGGTTGAAAATAATAAGAGGAAGCCAACACGCCCTTGAGTCGCGAACTCGGTAATTCTATCGTTTCTATTTTAATATTTTTAATGAAATTCATTAGAATATTGAATGCATGCACTCATAGATCAAAACCACATCTACCTAATATTATTTATTTGTTTATTTTAGAAGCGCTGTTGAACGCCGAGAGGTATAACATGTTTTTTATCAAGTCTTGCATTTCATAATATAAAGTACTATCAAAAAGTTCTTAGAACTAGTCTCAGCCATAATACAGACCAGTTTGCCTTTGGTTTGCCTCGACTCTAATAATTTTGTCAGATAGCAATCAGTTTCTCGCAAAAAAGCTATAAAAAGCAGTATAATAGCAAAAAATTATGCCTACCAATAAGTTTTTCGAGATTTGTTCCATAAACGTAGCTGTGTTTTTAATACGATTGTACAGAAATGAAATGTCAAATATTCTCTGAGTTAACTTAGAAACAAAATACTTTTATCCTTGCTTCATGGATTGTACTGGCGCTCTCCCAAAATGCCTATTGGGTAACATTCTTAACACTACAGCTGTGGCTCCATCACTCATATCTTATTAATTTGAGATATTCAAAACTCAAACATTTATTCATACAACTAGACTTCCTTTAGATTTTTGAATCTTCAAATAAATTTTTTACCGCCGGTTCGGAAAGCAATTTCTACAGAGAAGAAGCAAGAAGCCAAGAAAATCTGAAATTGTTCTTTAAAAATCATGTCATATTTATACTAATATTGTTTATTCTTATAAAAACTACAAAAGATAACTCTCCTGTTAGGAGGTCCTGAGTTAGGTTTCCTGCGAAGACTAATTGGTGTCGGTCTAACACGGAAGTAACCTAATTGTCACTAGAGATTACTGAAACGGGAAACCATCACTCGGAAATTGCTCTATATGTACTCCAAGGGGAATTCTTATTCTATCGTTACAACGAAATAAAAAATAATAATTAGGTTTGGATAAATAACAATTTATATAGAAGAATTTCTAATATAATTTGGAGATGATAAAATAGGGGTTGAATTGTAAACGATAAGGACACGAAAGCGAAGCCGCGGGTGAAAGCTAAAACAATATAAATATTGTCCTAACAAAATAGGGAGACTTAATATTATCTGTTATAATTGATAAAATCGTCATTAATGTCCGCCATTAGACACAAATTAAATAAAGCTGCGTTATGACACGACATTTTAGCTCGTAATTAGATAACGCGACCTTCGACACGACACGATTTATTCAATAAAAGCTTTTAAGGAAAGGAAAGGTTTAAAGAATGAGAATATATTATATTTCATACAAGTTAAAGACCGCAACTTCGCCCGCGTTACATGAGAATTTTTTGAAGGCAACCCAGACAAAAACCTGTTAAATATGGGGACAAAAGAGAATGACAAAACTTTTGATAATTAATATTTTTGATAGAGATATCCTTTAAATTTAATGAAAAGCTATGCTACATTGCCAATCATTCATAATTTTACAAAATTCAGTATTAAAAAAAAAGAACAATATTTGTTCACCAATGTACAATAAGTATTTTCAAAACATAATATTATGTAGGTATAAATAAAATTATTATCAATTGTTCGACAGAACAAGCTCTCATTGATCACTACGGGAATAGATTTAGCATTATATGCAAATTGAAACGTCCGGAAATATTTAAAATATCGGCTTTCCAATTTTCCACATTTTATTGGTAAATACTGCAACACGTTTTATTGTTTCGATTTCACAAGCAACATAACTGCATGCTGATATTACTTGTTTACGCTCAGTTCATTGCACCCGACTTTGGTTACGCCCTAAATATTATGCACTTTATTAAAAATGTTTTTTGCACTGAACAATGGAGTTACGGAGATGATTCCTATTGAATTCTGTTTTATTTTGTATTGAAAATTGAATATCCATACACTACACTAACATACACAACTTAACTTCTTAATTTGAATAAAAATTTCGAGTTTTTTTAAGATAGAGATAAATCTAGTTAGTATTAAAATTTGTGTATGTTAATTTGCTTCAAGTTAATTTCCGAATTTTTATTATTTGACAAATAATGTACCTATTGTATATTATACTATTGTATGTAATATTAACTTTTATTAAATTATATCATACAAAGAACCATCTTAAATAACCACGAGTTATGAGCTATTTTATCGTGTCACATAAAATTCAAAATGGCGTACTCTAGAGAGAAAATTGTATGAACTTATCAGTACGAATTTTTAAAACTGTCTTGTTATTAACGCAACATTTCCCGTGATTAGGAAGCCGTATGATTATTGTGTTGTGCAGTACTATTTTAGTATAAAATATACATAATTCTGTGAAGGAGATAAGGCTAAAAGAAGCAATTTACATCTTGTAATCTTTCTTCCCAAAATTGTTCTATATCTAATTATAATATGAATGGATATGTCATAGGTAACGTAAACTAAAGTCCAAGTAAAGGAAATTCTATATATTTTGATGTCGAAGTCAGGGCAAAAGTCCACATCCATGTACATATGTATGTTATACATATGTTTTCTACTTGTATAGATAATGAAATGATTGTTTTTTTTTTTATATTACACTCGTATTTTCATTAATGTATATTGTTTATTTCAGTTGAACGATAAGAAGGGTGAAAGGTTTATCCGCTGTCTCCTGAAGTGACATCAAGTTTCATTCAACCAAGGACCATGTGCAGTGTGGAAATGGTTTCTACACTTAAGTTGATAATCATTGCTCGTGTGCAGTGACGTCATGTAATCGTCATGACGAAGCTTTGGAAGTTTGGAGGGTCAATTAAAGCACTGATACTGCCCGCGAATGAATAAGCAATTTTGTAGACTTTATAGAATGAATAAAATAAGTACTTTTTAGATGTTATGTTAAAAGAAATTTCCTAGTGAGAATGGATAGAATTTTCGGTTTTTTATATTATGTTTAGGTTACAGAATTTTGATTAGATTTATTACTTTAATACCTAATAATAATTATTAATTACATTCACATTGAAATATGTTTTGATTTTCAGTCCATTTGCAAAGAGTTAACAGAATTAACACGCAATATTAATATTTAGTTTTGTGATTAATAGTTTTCATACATTTCAATTTGTGATCATGGACTTTGTAAGGAGCGAAAAATAAGTAACTACTTTTTTGATATTAGAGAATCACTACATAGTATAAAACAAAGTCGCTTTCTCTGTCCCTATGTCCCTATGTATGCCTAATCTTTAAAACTACGCAACTGATAATGATCCGGTTCCTTTTAATAGATAGAGTGATACAAGAGGAAGGTTTGAGTATATTAGGTTTTAGACAAAGCGGGCAAAGCCGCGGGCGGAAAGCTAGTATTTTATAATTGCAAGCTAGTAGTAACCTTCTTTGCTCTACATGCGTGTGGGCATTTTAATTATTAAGAATTTTATTAGGATCATACAAAAATATTCACGGTTGCTAGAATTTAACAACACGGATGATTTAAATAATACTCAATTAAAATATTTTAATGTTAGTGATTTTTATGAATAGATAAGATATGTATAAAGCTTATCGATTAAGGTATTTTATAAATTTTCTGAGACTGATAATCTATGGTTAGTGATATTTTCCTACTGTAGATGTATTTAGTTTATATGATCTCTTTAAACTATGTTTGAAATTAATGTATTAAAAATATTGTACTATTTAAATTTTTCACAGATAATTAATATCAATCAGAACCGCAATATTGCATAATGTTTGAATTGTTAATTATTTGTAAAAAAATACATATTTCATTTCTAAATGTAGTCTAATAAGTCTATATGTTACTTATTTGTGTTATAATCATATATTATGATATTTCAATAATTTTAGTCAATAGTAATTTATATATATCATTAAAATAAACATTGATTGTGTTCATTTTAATGAAATGTATACGAATTATTCTAACGAACGATTGTTATTACTTCGACTCGAAAAGTAATTCTTTTTCATCACAGTTTATTATGAATTAAATATTCGTACAATTTTAGAATTTGTTTTATTTCACTTCTAAAATTACTCTACGGTAATTATAAATTGAATAAACTATCTATTATTTCAAGATACAAACGTACATATTAGTTATGATTTAATATACAAAGAGCTGTTTGTCTGTCTGTTTGTATGATATGGTTTCACGACTAAATCATAGTTCGATGCAATGGTTAGGTCGTGATGGTATGAAGAAACTAATTGAATCACAGACTGAGACGGCGTAAAAGGAAAACGAGAATATCTTTTTCATAGCTTACAATATAATTATAGCTGAAGAATATGTTTGATTTTCAACTGACTTTAAAAAGAGGTAGTTCTCAATTCGACTGCTTTTTTTTGTATTTAATACCTCAGAACTTTTGATTGGAGGGACCGATTTTGATGATTCTTATTTTATTTCAAAGCAAGAGCCTTGTGGTTGGTCCCTTTCAAATGTTATATTATGAAGTGGTTTAGTTATTTGTTAAAAAATACCTAGCTATTTAAATGATTAACAATCAGTTTTCGACATAATCTTTCTTGTAGACTATTTGTTCGAATTTACACCGAGTACGTCAGCTACACTCAAGTATTAAATCCCAAACATCATTATCATTACCATCATCATAAGAGGCAGCTAATCAAGTCGCACCTCAATTAGGCGGTTCCGCATCGTCCCTGTCAGCCGCAGAGATTGGCCCCGGGTCAAACTGGCCAATTAATCACTTGTTATGGGGTGTATTGTTATCAGCTGTGTCAAGTTTGGGACAGGATCGGATAATTAGTTTTGTTTTTTCACGTAATTAACGTTGGAGTAGCTGACTATGTGGAAGTATTTAGTTGCAGGATCAAGATATCTACATAATCAGTTTTATTAGAACGATCAATGTACCTGATATTACAAGTAAAAAGTAGGTGGCCAACATGTGGCCAACACAACATACGATCTTCATAAACAGCGCACACACGATTAGACGTCAAAGCAAGATGGCATCGTGAGTGGAAAAGAGACAACTAAAGTAAAATTGTGGCTAATTAGCCAAATTTGGACATGCCACTGCCAGAGCGCTTATAACTTATTTATGTACCTTTTTACTTCTAATACTGATTATATAATTTAAATCTGAAAACTCTCTCCTGTTTTCCGGGTAAAAAGTATTAGCCTTTATAATCAGGGCTATAATCTATGCGCATACCAATTTTAAATCTGTCGCCGGTTTTTGCCTGATAGATTAACAAAACAACTCTCAACGTAGCCAAAGAAATTTTAAATATTATTGTGATGAATGTTTCAAATAAACTGTAAAACAATCAGCCCTTGCACGATTTGACAAATCGTTTTGTAAAAACCGATAGTTCAAATCGTCAGAACTAGAATACAACCAAGCACGACACAAAACAAAAGCGATTAATTACAATTTGGAACGGATTAAACTCGAATCGAGCGAGGACACGGGACAATCAATGTCTCCGAAAAGCGCGCGGGCCATAAATCAGGCAAATGAATATAGTGGAATTATGCAAAGTCGTCATGGGGAAGATCGCGTGCCCGTAACAACTAATTGCCGCGTACCGTAGACTACAGTACCGCGATGGCTCTTGCCCGGGAACCATGCTTTTCCCTTGCTCTTTTTAAGCAACTGTGACTATACCTACAGCTGTGCTCTGACGTAACACTCCAGTGCCTCTTAATGGAAATTCGGGAGAATTCCAAAGCTGAACATTGTGGCGATTCTCTTTCTAACTCCTGCTTGCGAGACATTCCAATAGAAACGGATTGCTAGTCAGAAACATCGCCTTACTGCATCTTCCTAACAGTGAAAGGCGTACCGAAATAGGTCCAGTAGTTCAAGCGTTTACATCGAAAGCACAAATAGAGTTTCATACTATGGATTAAAGATTAGTAGAACAAAACTAAAATATTTCAACGGGTTTATTTGTCTGAAGGGCAACTTTCAATCTAGAGTTTGATATTCAGTTCGTTTTAAACTCATGCTATTTTAAATCTTCTTTGATATATTCTACATTTGACCTTTAAAATCTCAGAACCTCTCATGCAATCCTAACTAGCAATGGTCACTAATCAACAATAGATACGATTTCAAAATGATTTTACAATAAAAGCAATGAAAATAAGAAATAAGAAAGAAGCAGTGTCGAGTCCACCTGACAAAATATTTACTAGAAACTGGAAATATTCTCCAAAACTGATAGTGTGTTAATTTATAAATCAATGGTAGCTACTGATTACTGAAATAGGTGCAGTGTTGAGTGTTATAGTGTAAAGTGGAAAGACCAAATAATTGGATAATTGGGAGGTCACAACATGCGGTTATCACGTTAGTATCATAATTGTTAATTAGAGTTCATATATGGTTTGTTAATTAATTTCGTTATTTAACTTTTTGAACTTTTAATAAGCAGTTATTTCTTTTAGCCTGACTGTTACTTATCATCACAATCTGTCTGATATATTCTCACAAATTCCTAAACTTATTTGTTGTTTTATTTATAGTATTAACTCGTCCAGTTTATGACTTTTTCACTTATAATATGAGTAGTAATATACATATTTAAAGGTGCTATTTTAAATATGCAGCTTTAACCTTTAAAATACAATAAATACAAAAACCAACCAAACAAATACAATAAATACTACAAAACCGCGTACATAAAGAGTTTAATAACATTAAACCCTCTCTTGAGAATCAACTGGACCCATCTCCACTCATACTCACCTTAATTATTTACACGCTTCCCTTAATATGGAAATTTTCACTTTCACCCCGTTTTACTACCCTTGTCATTTAATAATGAGCCAACATCATTAAATATGATGTGATATTTCAGGAACAATGTGATTTTAATCCACGTTGCTTATAACAGAAACTTATTTTCGATTAGGTATTAGTTTAGACTCATATTTTTTAGGAAATTGGGAAATAGCGCTTTCTGTTTTTTAGGTTTAATGAAACTATTTTTAATATTATAACATAAATAGTTGTAAGTGCCACATAAGCTTAAAAGCTTTCATTTAGCACCTATGTAACTTTTCATTTTAAGATAAATGGTATTTTCACCATTGAGATATACATATGGAGACGACACCGCCTACATCACTTATGTTCCGCTCACCATAAGCCATATGGCTTAACTGCACGCTCATTTTTTATTTGTTTTAAAGTGAAACGCATCAAATATGCCTTCGTGTGTGTTACGATATTGCACAAATAATACGGAAAAGTGCAAAGGAATAACTTTCATCGGTAAGTACCTAACTAGATAATAATTTTTAAAACTTAGTTAGAGCAAAAAATGGCGCACAGATTTTGTTCGTGGTGTCTCCTCCATACGTAGTAATATTATCTCAATGATTTTCACTGGTATTTGCAACTACAAATGTGTTATTTACAGCTCTCCTTCCCTCCTATACCCATCCCTCTCTAATACAATCAACCCCGGGGGGAAAACTAGTAACAGCGTGAAATCAAAAGCAAACAACATCAGCAAATAGCTGTTTCGTGACATTAATCAGCAAACAGCACTGTTTGTTTTTACGAAATATATCATGGTCGTTAGTTTTGCTTTTACAGTTCAAATTTTTCCTTGACGCTGTTGAGCCTTATGATGTATCTAGTATTAAGTAGAAAATTAAAACAAACATTCACAGAATTTAATGATACGATATTTAGGTAATTCGATTTGACGCGCTCTGTAGGAATTAGGATATAATTTGATACTTTTTTGCGCGCGAATTTTTCGTAGTTGGATCAAAATTTTTAGTTTCAGAATTACTGAAGTATTTGTATTTAGTGTCTTTGTATTCATGATATCCATCTTTTTCTCTATATTGGTTTAGGAATATAATATATGAGTTGTCCAATTTCCATTGGTTTAAGAAATTATAGTTCCTGTAAATTGTCTGGGAATATTCATCCATGCATACCAAACAACTATCAATATTCCCTGTCGTCGGTTACCTACTAGTTCATTAGTAATTCTGTCCAAGTTATGCTATAAACGGCAATTTATTATGATCATAGAAGGAAGCACGCCCGGCGACGTTCAGTCATGCAAATCCGCCATTTATGAAAAAACCTGATATTTTCCGATTAGCTACGAATGTCTAAATCACGCAAATTCCGAAATTCATGTAGATGGTAAAGTTCTATTGAAGGAAATTGATTGAGAACATGTTATGTTACGAAAATAATTCAAGCTTTTGTTGTTTTTGTTTTGTAACAAACATCGTAACATAACAACGAGGGAACAAGAATTAATTCTTTCCTATTTAAAATATTAGTTTTGTAAACCAAACGTAAACTATTTCTGATCAAAGTATTTTTTACAAATTCGATAGACTGCTCTAGACCGCATAAAACACTTATATATGGTAGAGCACCTTAAAAGTATTCAGTGGTAACCTGTATGTTTATCTGCTGCGATCAAGTGAACCTCGAATGCCTCTCGGGCTCCACTTATAACTACATAGTATAAAACAAAGTCGCTTTCTCTGTCCCTATGTCCCTTTATATGCATAAATCTATAAAACTACGCAACGAATTTTGATGCGGTTTTTTAATAGAAAGAGTGATTCTCGACGAAGATTTTAGTATGTAATTTATTAGGTTTTAGACAAAGCGGGCGAAGCCGCGGCCGGAAAGCTAGTAGTAGCTAGCAGTACTATTATATACTGAAAATTTGCAAAAGCCACAACAACGCCATCTCTCCAACAAACACTGAATATTGAGCAAAAGATTTCACGTGGTTTCACAGCCCTCTGTCGGTTTTCAGGTGAACTTCTTACAGTAGAAATACACAGATACACAAATTATAAACTTGTACAACTATAGATGTCGGCTGTTTTAAATAAAGACTGAAATGTATTTTAGGAAAGAAATATTTTCTTAAATTTCGACTTTTAACAGTTTTAACAAATAGTCTTACGTTCTCACTTATCTCTACCATCCCTCACTATTATTGTACTATTCATTAATTTACCGCTCGACTCAAATGCTCTTTACATGCGGCAACCATTTTCGTGAAATTTTCGAGCACAAAAACGAAATTTGGAGACTAGCATTTATCGATTTATAACTAACTTTGTCCGGCGTTAAAAGCTTTATCAAAAGCCTGCTAAAGCATGTGTTGCTTGAAAATCATGTTTCATGCACATGGAATATGTAATCTTTACTAATATTAATATTATAAATGCGAAAGTAACTCTATCTGTCTGTCTGTTACGCTTTCCCGCTTAAACCTCTCAACCGATTTTGATGAAATTTGGCACAGACAATCTTTAGACCCTGAGAAAGAACATAGGCTACATTTTATTGCGAAATATGTACGACGGGCGAAGCCGGGGCGGCCCGCTAGTATCTACATAATGGGATAATAGAACATAAGGCATAAATCCCATTAATTTCGTACTCGTCTAGATTAATATAGACTAACTACTTTCTTTTAAATAAAAGTCAACATTTCCTTAATGATCCTAACAAACTTTTAACCCTTTTTTTTCATTCTTACGCCCTAGGTACCTAATTAGTTAAATTTATCTCATTACACAGGTATCTCTAAAACTTTGATAAATTCATTGCGAGCCTTAACTCTTTCCTGATTTTCTTTAGTAATTATTATGTTCAACTATCGTTTACCTTCAATCCTTACCTTAACTTCTACCTTTGAAACACACATAATAATTTTATTGGTCTACGTTTTGACTATAGTTTTACATATACGAACACTATATTATACGCTATCCTATATGTTCCATGCTACCTCACGGCACTCGTCGGAATGTCGATCACGTGCGCGGTCGCGAACGCCGCTGCGTTGGCCGCCGCGGGGGCAGGCAAGAAGGCCGCTCAGGTGCAGCTGCAGGCTGAGCTGAACACGGATGATGAGTGGAACAAGTTTCTGGCGAGGGACGGGCTTTTGGGTATGTGGTGGATTGAGATATATAGAAGATAAAAGTTGTAGTGAGAATATAGAAGTTCTAATGTAAGAACTAAGAAGTTCTAGTGTTTACTTGCAACAAAGTATTTTTTGGGGAAGTTCGTGTTTAATTTCTGACGTATATTTCTATGTATGTGATGTATAAAACTTTCCAGATTTTTTGGGATAAAATTATATGCGAAAAAATCCTATGATATAAATATTTCAGAAAATAATTTTGAATGTGTTAGAGTAAGCGATTGGTACGCGCTTTATGCGACGCTATACATTGTGAAAATAATGTAAGAGTTAAGTATATGTATATTTTAAAATGTTTAATTCATACTATCTACCTATAGTGGTGGACGTTTACACGGAGTGGTGTGGCCCGTGCATCGGTATGGTCGGCAACCTGAAGAAAATCAAAGTGGAGATCGGCGGAGATAACCTGCATCTCGCTATCGTAAGATCACAACTTGATAGATAAATAACATAATGTGCAGGTAAATCTATGAAGAGTGCGACAATCTTGAAATAGAGCTTATTATGGAAAACACCTTTGAGGTTACATAATTTTTTTTTATAGATAATGCGTTTGAAATATCAAATAAATCATCAAAGTAATTATAAATATACTGTTTATTTATATGTATTTATCTTATTTCTAGGCGAAAGCTGATACAATTGAAAGCTTGAAGAGATTCAGAAATCGAAGCGAACCTACATGGATGTTACTTGCGGTACGTACTAAGGTGAAAGGTGAGATAATAAATATTTGTAGGTAATTAACTGAAAGATATTTAAAATGACTCTACTATTACCTTATCAACATTATTTTGAGCAAGAGTTTTATTTCTTTTGACATTATCAGTCGAAAATTTATGTGTCATTAAACAATTATAGAGCAAGTTTATTTGATGACTTTCAAACTCTTCTTCGTAAAACTTTAGCAATTAGCGCGCTTCCGTCACGAATTCAAATAAAACCCACTTTGATTCTAATTTTCTAAATAAATACCTATATAATGTGCTGCTAAGTTAAATATGGTTCTTTAACTCTACCCGTGGCTATATCGTGTATCTTTAAACAAAGAAATAAATAAATGAATAATCCGATTAAGGAGATTAAGATTTCATTGTTTGTTACGATATAACTCAAACTCTACACGACCTATTAAAAAATCTTTTACCATTAAAATCTCATCTTTTCCTAATAACATAAGTTTATTATTTTTACCCAGGGTCATCCCTGGCCCTAAACGTTCATCAATCAAACAAGCTTGTTCTCTATATTCTCCAAACGTAAAGATTAGCGATAATCCATACTATACCAATGTCCTTGTGACTAGACTAGTAACAATACATACTAATACATATGTGTAGCTCTATATACAGTTATAAATAGGTATAGGTATAAGTGATATGTGAGGTTTGCGGTGAAATGGCACCGTGTGGACCGTATCGATTAAACAGCTGTTAACGATACCTATGAGCTTCATTTTTGCATTAAACTTTTATTCAGTCGATTTCATGTGGGTATCTATTATGCGGTTTTGAGATAATATTGAATAAATGGGTACTTAAGATTTACGTAAGAACTTTAGTACCCACCTACTTGGAAAAGAATGACCCAGATTTTAGAACAGGATAATATTATCATCTGTTTACATACAAAATTGCAATCAAATCGGTACAGTTGTTTCGTTAGAATATAATCTTCACAGTATACAAACATACACAAAAAAAATTCCCCACGGGCTGGGCTGTGGCCCACATAACAATACGTAATAAAAAATCTTCTGCTTTCTTTTGCCAATAATTCATCGACCACTTCATTCACTGTCTTTTTTACGAAACCAATTTAATATAATATGTTAACTAAATATAGGCTGGTCAGCTGCTCAACGTGGTGTTCGGTGCCGATGCCCCTCGTCTCACGCGCACCATAGAACAGGAGCTGCAAAGCGAGGAGCTAGTACGGAAGGGGGAGAGAGAGAGGGTGCAGCGCGCGCCGCATGAGCTCACCCCGCAAGAACAAGTCAGTTCTCAAATCAGTCAGTCAATTTTTGTAGAATGTAGAACATCATCTTTGTTTTCTAGGCAGAGCTTATAATATTTTAATTTGTAACCATTATTTTAAGCTAGCCTGTAGGTGTAGGGTCATATCACCATTCAATCAAGATCATCACAATCTCGTGTAAGATTTACTTTCCAGCTACATCTATGCTTGAACTATCTACGCAGATGATATAAATTTCCTCTTAGTATTTTCTTGGAAAGTGGTGATAGGAATGTACGCGCCTCTATTTGTATATGTTATAGTCAAAACTGTAACTGTAAGGCAATATGAGTTCTGACCTGACCATAATTATTTTCTTTGACTACGCTTTGCTTCCCGCTAGTACATACTACTCTTAATAGCCCATAATTTTCCCTGATTTACAGGAAGTGGCCCTCGCACAAGAGAAGCTTCTAGAAGCGAGGCGAGCGAAAGAAGCAACAGCAGCGGCGAACGCTCGCACCGCGCGGCGCGAAGCGAGAGCGAAGCGTCTAGAGGCACACTTTAACGACGTGTGCCCCGCGCTCATGATGCCGCATGCACAGAAACATTTGCGGAAGGTGTCTGATGCTCTTGAACCGTATGGTAAGTACTCTCATCATAATTTTTTGTAAATATTTTTTATTATTTGTTTAAATTGATCTTTATTCTTAAGGTATTTTTGGTATGCGCGGCTTTGGCATTATTACAATAAAAAATATCAAAATCTGTTCAGAATTCAGAACTTGACGAAATTTCTTTGAATCTAGCCTATCTATATTTATAGGTGAAAATAATCCAACCTTTTTTACCCTCACGCGTCCTACTATACCATACTGATTTAGTTACGAGCAAATAATGTACGTAGGACGCGTGAAGCTTTAATATAGTAACTATCTAAAGCTATTCAGAGCGGCATGAAAGCCGTATTTTTACTGTGTATTTAATAAAGTAAATATGTCTAGTATATAACACTATACTATATAATATATTAAAACTATCATTCCTCAGGTGTAATTATAGCAGACAAATGCCCTCTAGTGCTAACAAAAGACAATATCCGCGCCCTCTCCGTGGAGGATGAAAAATTGGGCACAGAGGATGCGGCCGCGGCGGTCATAGAGAGACCCTCCCTTACGCTGCTGCTCAAGAAGTTGCCGGATCGAGAGGGGAATGTAATAGGTATTTTATACAGAATTCTAGATTGAATTACGTCATAATATATTGTTATATTTAACATCATAATATGCTGTCTCTCTTCTCCTATACTCATATTTGAATATATGTTTGTAATGACAAAATAACAGCGATGGGAAGAGAAACTCTTATTAATTAGTGTAACATTTTACAGAGTTGGCACGTAAAGCATTGTTCGGTGATGGGATAGAGTTAGAAGAAGGGGAAACCAAAAAATTCCTAGCCGATGAGTTTATGTTGAACACCGTACCCGGCTTGTTTGTACCCGCTGACAGACATCAGCGAGCGGCAGCTTTGGATTTACTATTTCCTAAGGTTTTTTTTTATGACAAATGTATAGCCAGCAGTCACCAAATCGTGAAAAGCCTTTAAATTACAGTTTGTAGACTAAAGAAAATCATAAATTCTCTATGAATTTTACTCTAGCAACGAAAATAAATAAGTTTGTCATTTGCAAGTTACCACATATCAAGCTTTATTTATTTTAAAACTAATACTTACCCAACAGTACAAAAAAAAACCTATTCCAGATGGTAGGAGCAGTCGTAGAACCGCCCACCCCCGCGGAGCCCCCCCACTTACTCATGATCTTCGGCGCTTGGCAACGACGCGCCATCCTCACAGTCACATCGTCGCCCAAGCTGGCCCAACGTTTGATCAGATACGGCTTCTTCGCAGATGCTAATATAGACGAGCCCAAATTACTGGCCAAGAACATTGATAAGTATGAGGAGAGGCCGGAAAAGGATTAGTAAGTTATCACATTGTTTCATCTTAAGATAGGAACACAAAAACGCACGATATTTTTTCTAAACTTTATATAAAGTAAATCATCGTGTTTGTTATCGTGAAAAGATGTAGCCGTTTGCAAGTTTCTAATATAAATTCAATAGTAAGCCACAAATTTGCCATTTACAAGGTAACCTTGATATGAATTCCTATAATAATTTATTAAATTGTTTATCCCTTCACAGCTCAGAAACAATCGCGCTAATGGTAGCAGTTGGCGTAGCTGAACCAGCGCTAGTAGACCCATCAGACATCCCCCCCGACGGACCCCCAGAGGAGCTCCTGACCCTGGGCCCGCTCCACGTGAGCGAGGACACGGTTATCGGGGAGGAAGAGTGTGGGAGGTTCTTCCCGCCCGGCTATAGCGTGCCCGAACATAAGCCTAAACCGAAGTCTAAGAAAAAGAAGAAGGTCTGTACCTTCAGAAAGTGTAAAAAGTGCGCGTGTTCTTAATGTTACATAATCAGTTTTTTCTGTAAATATCTACTCGTCTCCTAGCTTAATTAATTCAATCTTTATGTTTTGATACCAGTTATTCTTTCCTTATAGCTTACGGCCAAACCATACCTTTTAAAATACTTCCCTACTATTTTTTCCGTGTGAATTGAAACAATTTAGTGCGAATAGGATGCCAATCTATTTACGTTACATTTACTTATATTGGTAAATTGAATAGTAATTATTTTTAATGCTTTTTTTTCACTCATATGTATATTTTCAAATATAACAGAAGCGTCACGAAACTAAGGATGGTGAGGAAAACGCAACAGAAACATCCACCGAAGTTGCTGAAGATGAAGTTGTGGATGCTGCGGAAGGGGATGGAGATGGGGAGGGTGAGGATGCCGGCGAGGATAACGGGGATGGCGAGGATGAAAAGGATCCTGAGGATGGGGAGGATGAAACGCACGTTGATAAAGCGACTTCACCACCGCCTATTGCTACTTAATTTTTATGTTAATTCATATGTTTGTAATAGAATATCTCTGCTCTTCTTTCTCAATGTATCTTCTCTTTACGCTTTCTCAATGTTTTGTACATTATACAAGTAGGAATAAGTGGGCATATTTATGACTACAATCACAAAAAAAAAATTTCTGTATGTTTTAAAGAGGTTTAATAAAAGACAATGTAATATATTCTAAAATTTGTATTTTCATTAATTTATAAATAGTCAATTATAATATAGATTTAACAATAAAATAAATTGAGTAACGACTTAACCTTGTATTAGTAGTGATGCTGCGGTCACACCACTGAGTCTTTGCGATTCCTGGAAACAAAGAAAATATTTTTATAGCATGTAATTATTAACATAATATTAGCAAGAAAACAGGAAAAGAAAAAATGGTAGGTAAGAGGTAATTCTTGAAAGTTGGTATAATTCCTAAATACATTATGACTGCAATTTTTGGTATACCGTCATTAAAATTAAATAAGAAAAAAATTGGTTGTCTGTAAAGTCGGTTTACTGACGATAGTTGAACGTGACAACGTCCGATTGTGCTTCTTTGTCACTCGTTCCGCGCTCTCGCTTGCACTTCAAGCCTTACATGGAACGCCTCAGAGCGAGGTAACGCCGCATGAGTCATGTTTTTTCGTGCGTGCAGCCGGCGCTATCGAATTATAAGACGTTGTCACGTCAAAAATTGTTAATAAAGGAAAACAAATTGAAGAGAATATACATGAAGGTGTTCTGTTTAAAACATTATCATCATTAATAATTTAACAATTAGTGTTCATAAATGCTAACGTGCACATACACGCATGCGTGTGCGTGCATGCGCGCTTGTGTACGTATCATATCATGCTAGGTCGTAGGCGTGTCTGTGTGTGTGTGTACATGCGTGCTTGTGCACGGGTGTGCGTAGTGTAATATGTGTATGTGCGTATAATGTACTAGCTGTGCTCCGCGGCTCCGTGGCTCCGCTCCTGTTGGTCTTAGTCTTAGCCTTACCTGCCTCGATGACTGGGCTATTTAACACTGAAATAATTTTTCAAATCGGACCAGTAGTTCCTGAGATTAGCGGGTTCAAACAAACAAACAAACTCTTTGGCTTTATAATATTAAGTAAGTATAGATATGCGTGCGTGTAAGCATGTGTATGAACATGGTAAGTCTGTGCTTGTGTGTATAGATTTGTGAGTGCGATATTAATTATGTGTATATATGTGTGTATGTGTGTTTGCCCACGTGCGTGCTTGTTAGCGATTTTTTTATTTTTTTGTTGTGTGTGAATGTATATGTGTGTGCGCGATATTTATGTGTATGTATGTATGTATGTCTGTATGTGCTCACCATATGTAGTGCGTGTCGTGGTGCGGCGCGCGCATGACGCCGACGCCGCCGCCGAGCCGCCGGTAGTTCATCGCGCCGCACAAGCGCCATTGGTTCGATTCCGGGTCGTACACCTGCAATTATAATGGAAACACATGGTTACAGTGGATATTTTTTTGAATTATTAGTTTGTTTATTGAGTAAGTTACTTTTTTCGAAAGAAGGTCAATCAAAAGTCAATCAAATGGCATTTTAGTTTAGAAAGAGTTAACTGCGAATTGGACTCGCAACAATTAGGGTTCCGTACGATTTAGGTATTTTTATGACCCTTTTTGATAGCAATATAATAGAATAAGAAATGAAATAAAATATGGAAAGTTACACATTGATGCTGTAGTGTCTATCTCTTATATCGTCAACTCAAAAGCTACATTGATTCCAGGACCAATTATATCATTTAAATGAATCCCCTCCACCATACAAAGTACACAATATAACCATATCTCACCTCGATAGACTTAAGATAGGCGGTGCCATCAAACCCTC
>CAJQZM010030040.1:10221-23921 GCA_907164665.1 Colias nastes | reverse complement strand
CGACTGAGATTATGAGGCGTGCACTTTTGGATTTTCCAAACTTTTTCTTATAATATAATATATCCATAAGAATATTTTACACTTAAATTACACCCCATAAAAATTAATTCGCAAATCTGTGCCTTCAAAATGATTAAAACGAGAAGCCCTCAAGAGAAACTTTTATAAACCGACGCCTCCGATCCCTCCCAGAATTACTTGCCTATTTATAAGTTGATTTTTCACTTGACTGCTTTCATAAACGGTTGAGGATATTGCTATAAATCTATATGAAAATTATTAGGAGATTGAATATTTGTAACGTCAAAAACTAATGTTTTAAATATTTTAAACCGGAAAGCTGCATTATTTCTAAGTACCTATCTATATTATATAAAAAAAGAGCGTGTGTGTCGAGCACACGTGCTCTACACGTGAAACTTCTTCAGAGATTCAAAGATATAAAAATTGTTGCCTTACTCCATGTCGTGACGGTATTGCCAGGACGCGACGGTATAGCCATGACGCAACCTTAAAAATTACTCCCAACGCGCCTTGAGAAGTTTCACTTCAAATCATTGAGTTAATATGTACTACATACGTTCTACGTACCTACGTACCGAAGTACCTACTTCAAATAAGAGATTTTTGAATTAGAAAATTAACGATGAAATATATTAAACCGGAAAACTTGATTATTTGTGAGTGACATAGGCTATTAATAGCCTTCCTAGATAAACGAACTATCTAACAGGCAAATAAGCTCGTCAGCTTTATAATATTAGTATGGACTATAGATAAATAAAGTAGGTAATAGGTAAGAAGAAGAACACTTATCATCAAGTAATTAATTGTAGGTAGAAAAAGATCATTTAATTATGTTTGTATTATAATTGGGTGTAAGGATAATATCTCAAGTTATCTTGAGAAGCATAAAATTAATAAAAACTTCCCAAAGGCGTTTAAAATTCTTTCACAAAAAATCAGCTGTTAATATAATATTAGAGAGCAATAAAAACCTCCAAAGCAAACAACCGCGAAACTAAAAATCGCACAGATCATACAATAGTAATTTTAACAGATTAAAAAAGGGCAACGCAAGACGAACACTTGAGAAAACAGGGCTTATTTCGCAACAATACGATCAATGAAATATTAAACATGCGAACAATGAACAAATCCCGAAGAAATAAACAGGGTCTAACATAGTTTTTTATCCCCACAACAATGGCGATTTTTTTTATGTTTTTCGACCCCAATTTAACTATGAATTTATTGTTCGGACATATTTTATTAGGTGTTATGATAGCTGTGAGGATTAGCCTTTATAATTTTTGTATTACTGGCCGGAATAAAAAAATAATAATCTATGGTGAGTTACTTTTTAATTTCGGTGGGCGGGAGCTGTTTATGGCGTGTTATAAAAATATAGAATGTAGATAATAAATTGTTGCTAATGTTTTTGGGGATTTATAAAGTAGATATTATTATTAAATATTATCTCTATGTTTGACACAGTTGCAAAAACTGGGGAAATCGCACCATCTGCTGAGAACTAAAATAGGTAAATGATATCAAAATATTTTTGCAATTTGTGTAAAATTTGACAAACTATTTAAGGTAGGTAACCTTACCTTTAGGCCTAAACTATTCTAGTTAAAGTTTAATAAACACATTATGATTATGCATAATAACAACATACCGAATTCAATTACAATTTTTTTGCCTTCCCATTTTTGTTACAATTTACACATTTCAAAAAAACGAATACCGAAAAATACCCGTTATTCCGTGCAACGCAACAATACCGTTATTTAATTAACCGTTACTTGTTAAATCATTGAGTGTCCCAGTGTCGCCGTGCGGCGGCCATTTTTGCGCGGGAAGTGTGAAAATAATTGATTTCTGAGGGGACGTTTACGGTTTATTGAAAATTATTTTTCCTTTGATTCCGTTTTAATCACATTGTTCGTGCTTTTCAATGGAAAATGCTGGTGTTGATTTTGATTTTTAATTGTTCGATGCGTTTAGAAAATCGACTATGCATAGGTAGGTACTATATTGCATAGTTTACATGCAATATTTTGTTTCACAAAGCAAATTCAGTTATAAAAGATGTCAAGAATTACAGTGGAATTTTATAAATTTTCTTTCTGTTTAATTATTAAATAAGCGTTTGTATAGGTACTTCAATATTTAGACTTAAAAACCCGTAAAAGCGTAAACCTACGGCCTTACGCACCTTATCTATACTAATATTATAAAGCTGAAGAGTTTGTTTGTTTGAACGCGCTAATCTCAGAAACTACTGAGTCGATTTGAAAAAATCTTTCGGTGTTAGATAGCCCATTTATCGAGGAGGTTATAGGCTATACATCATCACGCTAAGACCATCAGGCGCGGACACACGCGGGTGAAACCACGGAGCGCAGCTAGTTCAAATACATAACTAAAAGCTTGTAGCACAACAATTTTTATCATAATGTTTCTCTTTTCATTCAATTATTAAGAAACTTGCAATTAATATAAATCTTACAATAGTGTACTGTGAAAATGAATTCAATTATCCGGTTATTTGCATTTTGTTTAATTTATAAGTACATATATCCCATCAATGAAGGAAAATACAGTGAGGATACCGACGGCATGTCGAAGAACTAAAATTCAGCTGGCAATTTGGTTAAAAATTAAAGACTTTTTAACGGATTTTAAACGCGATTTATTCATTATATTATTTTCCCGACGTTTCGAACACTTTACAGCGAGCGTGGTCACGGGGAGACTGAGATGTTATACGTCTTGACGGTCATTCGAAAATTCTTAATAAGAATTTGATTCATAATTTTGTTAAACTTAAAAAAACCCGTGTCTTTTAAAGACTCTATAGTCTAATCTATTCAACATTAACTTCAAAAACACTACCTCTATATTAAACACTGGCCTCGCTCCGCGGTTTCACCCGCGTGCCTCTGCTTTTGTTGGTCTGAGCGTGATGATAATATATAGCCTATAGCCTTCCTCGATAAATCGGCTATCCAACACCGACATAATTTTTCAAATCGGACCTACTGGTCGGTACTTGAGATTAGCGCGTTCAAACAACTCTTCAGCTTTATAATATTAGTATAGATAAGATATAATTTTCTATCATATTTATGTTTATTTCTCTTTTGTATTTAACATAATATTTTCAATCCTACCTATTTTCACTTTCTTCCATTTACTTCACTATTAACTACACTAAAACGAATCTATTCAACATTAACTACCTCTGTTAAACAAGATTTCATACGCAAATTAAACACGCATGTACACTAAATGAACAACTACGCGTGACACACCACAATGCTCCCGTTACATACAAAATAAACCAATTTACGCAAATATAAATTATGACGTTAAAAGCTAACGTTTAATTATGGTAATGTTCAGAGGTTATTGGAATAACAATATAAGTAATAATATTTGATAGTAAGTATCTGTTTTTGTGAAAATGTGGGTGTAGATTTTAGGCCTATATTATGTTGTAATTTTTAGGCCATTACGTATGTTTTTTTCTTTTCACAAGTGGATATTAGATATTGAAGAAAGTTGACTAAATAGATATAGATTAACTAGATTCAATCTACTTTTGAAATATTTTTCGCACTGTGTAATAGAATATATTATAAACTATATGACTGTAAAAGATACGACAAAAAGAGAACATAATATTGAAAATACACTACACACAACACAGAAGAACTTAAATTTTACAAGAAAAAGTAGGTACCTACTAGTACAAAATCATAGCTTAATAATCCTTACAATATAACATCAGAACAGACAGGATAATCATGTTATAAGTATCCTTAGAATAATCTTCAAATAAACAACTATAAACAAAACAACAGAAATCATCAAAAATTCAACTAAAAATGTCATAAGTTCCATTCACGAAACAGATAAAAAAATATATCATATAGTCATCTCATAGATGTACAGAATTCATTCCCAAAATGTTTTAACTGTAACATAGATAAAACAGTATCCATAATCAAAAACAGCACCAAGAGCAACCCTACAAAACGATACCAAAACGATTATCAACCGCAACCTATCATTGGTATTCACTACGCATCTGCCGCGGTCAAACGGTTACAGTTTACCGGTGTGCTAAGTGTCAGTGCATTAGTGTCCTTGTGGTTAGACGTGATCTCGACAATTATTTCTTATCGATTGTTAATAATGATAGTGTGTTATGATTGATAATTATCATAATTTGCAGATACGGAAAAAAAATTAGAACTTATTGATGGCAAATATGTGTGTGATGAACATAGATGTTCGCTCTGTGTCTGGGTGTTAATTATTTATATAAGTATTTATTAAAAATTATATATGTATGTTTATCAGCCATCTGGTTTCCGTAACACAAGCGAAAGCTTAGTATGGGATCAGATCGTGCCGTGTGTGAAAATTGTCCTGAAATATTTATTTATTTATTTGTAGTTATGGAAGCTGGGAGTTTATTATTTTATGCTTTGCTATCATCAGGTCCCATTCTGTTGGAAAATAAAGCATCTAAACTAACCGAGTTTCTTTTATTTTACTTGCTGCAGAATTCATTGAAACCATCCTCGTCATCTTCGATGAAAGGAGTGGATTGAATTAATCACGAAAGAGGCTAGTATTATATAACGTGGCACTGATAATATCCTATACACAGTCCATATCTGTTATAATGTTGTCCATATTTGTTCTGTATCTTTTAAACTGACGCAATTCGATAAAGCAATTTCAGGCGTTTAATTTAATAGATAGACCGCTTAGGCAAAATCAAATACAAATGATGCCTACAAGAATTAATTGTACACAATACACATCCTTGCTTGCGGAAGCTACAACCAAAAAATTCACGGTCCAATCTCGGTCGGTCGATTACAGAAACAAATAACCTACCTATATTATCATTCATGCATCTATCCTACAAGCCACTTAAACAAACAAATACCAAATCCTCCACGACCCTACCATCATTTTCGAACAACAGTATCGTTTCAATCACACAAACCATAACAGTAAATACCGCTCGTAACCATCCAACGCTCGTCAAGCCAGCTATAGCCATGAAAAGCACCTGCAGAAACAATCAAGAACCAACCCTCTCTTTATTTCACTCCATCGAGAACTTTCCTAAACGATTTACCAGTCGATTCTTTATAGCAATCGTAAAGTGAATACCGTTATTGGAACCGTTATTGAAACCGTTATTCCGTTCACGTAAGGTCGGTATTAGGCGGTATTAGTCTGTGATCGAATCTCGCAATATGGCGTCCAATGACATGTTAATATGGAAGAACGTACCCGAAATGCATAATAAAATGGAATTTTTCGTATATTTTTCCTTCTTATTGTCGAATGGATGGTGATTTTTGAACTGGTGTTATTTTACGGTACGGTAATGACTTGAAGCGCGGTTCTTTATTTTTATTATTGAGGAAAACATTGTGTGGAAATAAATTTATTGAATTGACGTTTAATTTTCATTATGGATATAGATAGATGATAAAGAACATGTCACGTAACTTATGCACCCACATATGCACCAGAACTCGAAAACTTTTTTTATCTAGAACTAGGTACCAACATTAATAGTCCTTTTTATTAGTAAAAGTAAGTACATATACTTAAATATTTTAGTATTAAAGATTATATTAAAACTTGTACAAACAACAAACATTAATATTATAAAATTGTCGTTTACGTAGCACTTTCGTAGCATCGTAGCGTAGATTGTGTCTAATCCGTATTAAAATAATGCGCTTTAAATATATCGTATTTGTTCATACTATTCCTGATTATTTCGCTAAACAGTTACCTACATAATCAAGAACAATATACTAAATACTGAAGATGTATTAGGTAAGAAAGATAAATGCAACGAATGAGATACAGTGCTACGAATTAGATGTTTAATTACAAACTTATAACGGTTCAATAAATACCAACAATTCATAAAAATAAACATGTTTCCAAAATTACTCAACCTACGATTAAAAAAAGAGGGGATGTATTTAGTCAAACATAACTTGAACAGGATAAAATGCGTGTAGTCACAGATTACTAATTTACTAAATAGGCTACATAAAACTCAAACTCAAACTCAATCATTTATTTATTCAATTAGACTTCTTCTAGAAGCACTTTTGAAACGTCATTACATATTTTTAACATTTACCACCGATTCGGAAGGCAGTAGGTATCTACGGAGACGAACCGGCAAGAAACTCCATAGTTGTTCTTTTTAATCATGTCAGTTTTACAATTTAATGAAGAAAGCTAGTCTCCTATAATCATATAGCCTCTAAATATATTATGTATGTCCATAAATATTTTATATCTATGTTTTCACTATCCAATAACAACATCTTGCAACAAAATTACATCCACACGCGTTCCTAATAGTCGTGCAATAACAAAGAAATATATATTAATAGAGAAATCAGCCAACATCAATAATAAAATAATAAAGAGCGTTGCGTCTACGAAAATGTTAAGAAAAGGACATATTAATTTTCCCTCGGACCCCCACATCGTGCTATCCCTCTCTAGCATTAGTGTATAACGTATTGCTATCTCACTCCCGCCCCCGCGCTTAAGTGTCAGGCCAGATGTTACAGTTTTATTGAAAAACTCGGCGCCATATTGCAATTGTGCCAGTGAATTAAGATGTAGAGATGGATGGAATAACGGTGCGTGATAATTGTTTTCGTTATTTTTGATAACGGTATTTTGGTAAACGTTATTCTTTATTTTTTCGAAGCTACGGTGTCACCCGAGTACTAATGATTACTTTACCTAGATTCATTCATATAACCTATCTCTGCCTGCCAAAATTCATACTGGGGCTGTATTATGACCTCTTATTTCCAGACAGTTTAAGCCGTGAATTGAACTGACTGGCAAATTCATATAATACCATAATTAACCATGGCTGGTTATTGCGATCATAATATGAATTTCCAGTCAGTTCAATTCACGGCGTAATCTGTCTGGAAATAAGAGGTCATAATACGGCCCTAGATCTGGCCGCTTTTCCCCGTTCCCGGCTTCGCCGGTGAAGATGTAGCTTAGAATGGCGAAGGAATTTTTAAATTCGATTCAGTTTTATAGATAAAAACATATAACAATCCTATCTTAACATCGTGATCTAAAAACTAAACCAAAAATCTAATCTATCCAGCATATTTTTAACTAGATGATGCCCACGGAATCTTGCGGTGTAAACAAGGTTCCGGGGTAAAGTAGCTTATGTGCTAGGTAATTCATATTATAGTCGAGCCAATTTAATAGGCAACATTTGACGTCTATCAATTTTATTTTCGAAGAGAGGTAACCTGCTTAAAAACATCGATTAAAGTAAATTAATCGATACGGACTTGAAACATTTGTCAATCGAACTTGAAACACATGTCAGTTTTAAAATTCATCAGGCGAATCCCTGTCCCAGTAATATACTTTCATTCGTAAATTTAGGGAGCAAAATAAGACAAGTTTAATACATTATTAAAAAAAAACCATCGACCACACAACCACTGGTTGTGTGGTTGTGTGGTCGATGAAAAAAACACAACGCATTTATTAAGTTATGGTGATTTTTATTCACAAGTAATCAATGCATTCGATTCTAGATGTCAGATTTCGATTTTTAGAGTAACGTCTCTGGTATTTAAAAAGAAAAATTAATTAAAAATTGTAGCGACGTCAGTTCTTTAAATCAGAAATTGTTTATTATGTTGAGAATGGTTTATCAGTAAAATCAAATCTTAAAATTACTTGTATTGGTCATTATTATTATAAATATGTAATCGTAATGATTGAAAAAAGTTAAGCAAATGTTCAGTTCTAACAAAACGAAATATCATGTTATTCTATGTCGTCGTTACTAGGTTACGTTGTTGAATTTTGTTGAACTGTCAAATGTTGCCTATTAAAATGGCTCTACTATACTTACATAATCAACATATATCTGTCAAAAAATAAGATCACCTTTTTTGCGTGAAAGATAGTTTAGGTAAAGAACTAAAAAAAACCTAAACGACAGAGGCTTTCGGTTATACCTATGCCAAAAAAAAAACTGCAACGAATTAAAAATCTTAGACGTGTTTGGAAAAGTTGTATAAAACACTACATAATCATAGACTATTTTATCGAATGAACATACCTACCTATAAGTTTGTGAATTTTGAATAAATCCGTTTGTAATTAAATAAGTAGCAAGGTAATATGGGATGTATCAATATGGATGATATTTTTTTTTTTATTACATAAGTAGACCGTCCAGATTATGCCTTCGTTGGTAGTGTGAAATTTTATTTCCAATCAACCTCCTTGAGCATCGAACCCACATAACATGAAATTAATTATTTAAAAATTTCCTTGTTATAAAGCGCTTAACATTGGCTAACCATTATTTATGTTAGGTAATTAATTGTTATGTTCTGGACAGAGTCCTACTCAACAAATCTTAAGGGCGACAAAACGCCCAGAGCGCTATGCTACACCTCTAAATGTCTCTAATAATCAGGTCTTGCTTACTCTCATTTTGCATTAATTAGACCATCTCACTCTAATGTTTTCACTCGCCTTTGCACGTATCCCGATGGAACACACATACAAATCTGCATTGTGATACAAAAACAACGATAAAGTTTTTGTGATAATATAGGCAATAGATCTACGCGATACCTGTAGGGAAAACAAAAACGTATGAAAAAATGACCCACAGTAACCATAGTGTGAATTACAATACGCGTTTTATCAAATTCAAATGGGAATAAGTTTTGAGTACGTGGTGAAACCGCGCCCGGAACCCAGTTCTAAATATTATATTATTGAAGATTTTAGAATGCTTAGTTCTACTTTTTAGGAAATCCCAGAAATTGAATGCTGCGGCAAGTGCAATGTATACTAGTTAGCACACAATTATGTTGCTTGTTTTGTAATATTAGGGCACTATGTATTATAGTAAATTGAATACAGTACGGTAAATCTCGAAAGAGCTTAGCTTTTAGCGTCTAAAATCTAAATCTTTCAATGTTATGTTGGTTTAATACATTACCATTTTATTCTTCTTCATCTTTTTACTCAATCAGACATCTATAAAATCTATTGTTATTAGACAATATAATGTCAATGTCTAATGACAGCTGCCACTTGTCAATAATAATTATAATTAACTATGTGAATGTACTTACGCTATAATATTGTACCTACCCCTTTTACGTTGTTTTTTTAGATTGTACCTATGTAACCAATATCAATCCACAATCCTAACTTATTAATTAATTTCGACTAATTTTAAAACTAACAAATAATATATGATTAAAACGGTTTCTTTTTTCTTAATTATTAGTTATCGTCCAGGGGCGGATTTTAACTTGATCCCGCCCTAGATGCCAAATTGATAAGCTGCTTTTCTTGCTTTTTATGATAGAGTTTATAAAGTTAAATATTATTTTTATAATATTGTAATTGATATTGTTCCTTATTTTTAATGATAATTAAATGAAATCAAGTTTTTATTTATTTATTTATTTATTTATTTATTTAAATAAATAAATAAATAACATGTATTGACTTTTTTACGAATAGGTATATTTTAAATGTATTGCGCCAAAATGTTTTCCGCGACTTAAATAATGACGCCCTAGGCTGGAAATTGGTTATTAAAACTTAAAAGCGCATATTTATAAAAACAAAACATAAATTCATGATTGAACAATTAAAAAAAAAACGATTAATCTAAATCTAATATATAAAATTCTCGTGTCACAGTTTTCGTTGCCATACTCCTCCGAATCGGCTGGACCGATTCTCATGAAATTTTCTGTGCATATCGGGTAAGTCTGAGAATCGGCCAACATCTATATTATAAAAGTGAAGGCCAGATGGCCGTCTTGTTGATAAAATCACTGTTTAACTATTCAACTAACTATTCAAACTCAAACTCAAACATTTACTTATTCAATTAGACTCTTCTAGAAGCACTTTTGAAACGTCATTAGGTACATATTTTAACATTTACCACCGATTCGGAAAGCAGTAGGTATCTATGGAGAAGAACCGGCAAGAAACTCCCACCATCGTAATATAACTTATGTATACTATAGGTTGTCAAAGCTTTTAATGTATTTTAAACTGTGATTAACTCACCATTCACACTGCTCTTAGCTGTATCTCTCTCCTCACCCAGTATGGCACTGACACTAAATTTCAACAATGGCTTTTTCGGCTCGTTATAATCATCACAGTTTTTAACCATGTCCTCCGTTTTATCTCTGACATCTTCATCACCAGAATTATCTTGGTAATTGTGTAGATTGAAGCGTTTCTCTAATTCTTCTAAGCGACGTATGCCGGACTTTTTGCAAGCGTACGGTGGGCAGTCGTAGGAGCCACAGTGACAGCGATGTCTTAAGGATGGTATGTTTAAAACCTCCTTTTCACGATCCTCATTTCTGTAATACTCATGATTGTAGTATACAGCTTCATTCTTTATAAAGCTTTCATCTTCATTGCTTTTGGAGTCGTCATCCTCATTCTTATCAGTCGCTTCGTCGTTACGTATCTCTTCGTCGTTTTCAGCCATTTTCGTTTCGTCTACTTCAGGGGAATTCTCTCTAGATCTTTCGAAGTTGCGCTGCAAAACGTAGTTTTCTAACTGCTGGTTTAAATATTGGTTGTGGAAGTTGACCGACTTCTGCTGATGCAAAATGTTATCCACCAAGAATGGGGAGGTCATGTTAAAATTATTCGCGTTCGAATTGTTGTAACACAGATTTTGTATCGTTTTCAACATATTTTCTTTTATAAACGGGTTGATTTTGAGTCCATGTTTTAAATTATCTGTAGGGTACATTATACGATCATAGCTTGCTGTTTTCACAACACTACACTAGTCATATTTGGAATTGTCTTTAAAATGACGTGAGGATAAGCGTATTGGAATGGAGAGAAATACGTGCAACCCCCACGGTGGTTGAACGTCGACTGACTCGAAAGGGAGTGGTTGCTAAAAGGGGCGGGTTCGGGGTGGCTTTTTAGGCACGCTTTTGTAAAGGCGACCAATATAACCTGAACTTTCTGTCCCTTCTCTATCTATGAATGTAGTGGTTTAAGAAAAGAAAACAAGTACAATAATAGGGATCACATAAAATGGTTCGCGAGTTAAGAATACAGTATTGGCTTTGCGTTTGATACAGAGTAATATAGCCTTTATTGTGTTGTAATAAGATTGATTTGATGTTTTTTATTGAGGTTTTTGATAAGTTCTGTTTGCGGCTGGTTATTCATAGGCTAAATAAAGACAGAAGGATGTAAGTAACGATCATGATTTTTTATTATAAGCTTTTTAATTTGAATAGATTTTTATATTTGACTGTTGTAGCGTCGTAGATGGGTCTACGAGTTTCGTAGACGGTATAAAATACCTACGCGAAGATACTTCTATAATTGGTGTATTAGAAATAATCATACTGTTATCCTGTTTCTTTCGTGTTTAATAATAATTATTTTTCTTTTATTTTTAAACAATTTGTAGGAAGTTGTATGAAAAATAATACATAAAAAAAGGAGAATAATAGTAGTGCAACGAAAAAAGTGAATAGTATAACAATGAAACACGCAATTTCCTATATTATATTATCACGTACTTATAGTCATTTTCATCTAACATCCACCTCCGACCGCGATTAGGTCAAGACTGACTGAATTAACGGAAAAAGCGTTTCCAAGAAAAAGCGTTCCAAATTTGAAATTAGCCACACCCACCAATTGTTATTGGCTGATTATTTCAGTTCATTACGTTATAAGCGACATGACTTCTACAATTGAATTTGAGCTTTAAGTCTTTGGAATTAAAGTTGATTTTTGTTTAGCATATATTTGTTAATATTGAAAAAAATGAGGGTAACCGTTTGAATGTATGAATTTTATACGTCTGTGTTTGAAGGAGACTAATGGTTTATAGTCTGGAGAAATTTGTTTAAACGAATATGACTTGTTCATTGTTATTTATCGTATCGTAAGGAATTGCCTTTTTAATGTACTTTTCGTTTATTTTTAGGTTTAGTGGTTATGAAATTGACTTGGAATGTTTAAGGTTCTATTCTTTGTGGTTCTTTATAATAAGTGTCTCATATCTACTTACTTATAAAGACTACATTTGAAACAATTTTGTATAAGTAATATTGTTCAATAGGTACTAGCCGCTTGACCCGGCTTCACCCGATCTATAAAGCAAATATTAAATAATGCATCTTTAGAGGAGGCTGCCTAACATAATTTCTGGCACTGAGAGACCGGTTAGACCGCTACGGTGTTAGACGCTAGCACAGCCGTAATAAAGTTGAGTATCGCGTGCGCTCTTTGATCGCGTTCGAGCTCGAAAAGTAAGTCTCAATTCTTATTTCGTTTATAACTAAAGTAATAATTGATCTAGAGAAAAAATATCTTGGGATTGGATAGTAAACTATATTATCTTAATGTTAACATTTATTTTAGTCATAAAGTCCAAGTAAATCTTTAAAAAAATTTAATAATCCTTAAAAAAGGCATAATTTTTGAATAAAAATTGAATCGAGCGAAAATGTTACAATTACGTAACTGTCTTGTACATGGAAAGAAAAAGACCCAATAAATCATATACTAAAATTCCATTTTGATTGTATTTTTTATTTTTATTTATATTTACTACAATAATACAATTCATTATAAATTAAATTAAACTGGCACAAACATAATCTCTTTAGAGAAATGTGAATGTGAGTATGAGTGACTGTTTCAGAATATTAATGCAAATTCACATAAAATTTAGGAAGCCTCCCCTTAAGTAGTTCCACGGTTTGATTAATGTTTAATATTTTTTGATTTCGCTCAAGTTGTTCTTGAGTCTTGAGATAAATCGTAATAAAATAAAAATCAAATCTTACCTACCTCTTTATTATATTTTCAAATATCTTTATCTTCAATGACTAATAAATTTACCCGACTGAGCAAAAAAGTATCTTTCAGACTTTCCTTGTAGATATAATATAAGTAGGTATGTGGGTACCTACTTATTCATGCATATTTATAGATAGGTACCTACTTACCTATACATACATACTTAGGTACATAAATTTTATATCCAATAACTACCAAAATATGTACCTAATTGTTTTACAAAAGATTTTTAAACAAATAACAGTTCCGAGCACATGTGTCAGAAGTGAAACTTCTTTGGCAAGATTCAAAGATGCCAAAATCGACGCCTTACGCGGCGTCACTTTACCTCCCGTCACTTTAACTCGCGTCACTTTACCTCCCGTCACTTTAACTTGCGTCACTTTAACTCCCGCCACTTTCACTCGCGTCACTTTAACTCCCGTCACTTTAGCTCCCGTTACTTTACCTCCCGTCACTTTAACTTCCGTCACTTTAACTTGCGTCACTTTACCTCCCGTCACTTTAGCTTCCGTCACTTTACCTCCCGCCACATTAACTACCGTCACTTTAACTTCCGTCACTTGACCTCCCGTCACTTTTGTCATTCGTTATTTTAAACTACATTTAAAGTTTCCCTATCTATAAGTATCTATTCCCTAAATCGAAATAATTTTGACTAACTTTCACTTTAACTTTAACTCCCGCCACTTTAACTCGCGTCACTTTACCTCCCGTCACTTTAACTCCCGTCA
>CAJQZM010030040.1:0-10211 GCA_907164665.1 Colias nastes | reverse complement strand
CTCCCGTCACTTTAACTCCCGTCACTTTACCTCCCGTCACTTTAACTACCGTCACTTTAACTACCGTCACTTTAACTTTACCCCCCGTCATCCAGGTGCATTTCAGCATGGAATGACAACGGCAAGAAGGAACTGATAGATCTCTCTCGACCCGAACTATTGCACAGGACGGACTTCTTTCCGGGGTTGGGATGGGTTCTGAGGAGTGAAACTTGGGATATGCTGGAGGCTAAGTGGCCGGAAGCGTAAGTATAGCTTTAGAAACTAGAATATAAGTTGTTTTTGTATCTATAGCTTATATTGTATTGTCACCGATCCTTGAAAAGTGTACAAAGTTTGAATTAAATCTGTCCGTTTTAAGTCGGAAAAAATCAAGTATACAAATGAAGTCGGTTACACAGTTACGCCATGACGTGACGGTATTGCCATGACGCGATTTTATAATTTTGAAAAACTTGAAGAAGTTTCACTTCAAAACGTGTTATTTTTCATATCAATATCGATTAGGTAATTTAAATTTGTATTAAGTATATCACCCCTTAGTCCGTAACAAATTGGCATTGTATTCAAAATATGGGTTTTTAATAAGGGCCGGTTTAGTCGTTTAGGGTACAAACAGATTTGATTATCTTTATAGATACTGGTTTTCCACGTGACTTCGTTTACGATTTTGATGATATTTTGTATGAAAATGTATTTCTCAATTTATTTAATTACAATATAAAGGTGTACGATATTGAAATTTAAAAATAATTTGCAATTTAAATTATCTATACTAATATTATAAAGCTGAAGAGTTTGTTTGTTTGTTTGTTTGAACGCGCTAATCTCAGGAACTACTGCTCCGATTTGAAAAATTATTTCGGTGTTAGATAGCCCATTTATCGAGGAAGGCTATATATCATCACGCTAGGACCAACAGGAGCAGAGCAATGCGAGTGAAACCGCGGGGAACAGCTAGTAAAATATAAATTAGGTGCCAAAGTACTTACCTATATATTTAAAGTTAAATTTAAATGTATTATACTTACGTAAGTCGATGGGTATGTGGAGTTATCTAATTTTTTATTTATTTATTCAATTTTAGATAATGATTCTTTAGAAAATGGTGAATTTTTGACATAAGTAAATTATAAGTTTCGTTAGGGACCTATCTAATAATTATATTCTTCAAAATCCATCCTGTTATTATTTTAATAACAACACCTACATATTCTTTGAATTTTCATCTCGTGTCTGAAATAAATTAAAATAAAAACCATTTTAATCAATAATTCCTAACAGACCATGATACTATTTAGGTTATTAATGTATAGCTAATGGTGAGATATTAACTAAATGGGTTTAATATTCCCAACCGATTAGATCAAAAACCGGTTATAAATAAAATTTTAAAACCGCATCACATTTAAATAATATGACAAATGAAACGAGCGTGAAATTCTAAAACGCGAATAATTTAAAGAATAAAACTATAAAAACATTTCACCAAATTAATCTGCGCGCCTAATTTCATAAATGGGAGCGAAACGAATCGAACAAAAGATGGCGGCACGTGCGTTCCCGCGCAAATGTCATCTGTCAATTGCATTCGGCCATAAATAATTATTTTCTAATTAACTATGGTTGACGCATCTGTAATAAAATATTTTAGCTGATTTTTATGTGATTTGTTTAAATACTTATGAGATTAGTAGAAGATTAAATAAACTCATGTAAATAAAAGTTTTTTTAGACTTAAACTTTATTAAATGTGACCTTAAATGAAGCTTATTATCGTGATGTGCATAATGTACCTACAGATAAATGAAATAAAACGACTTACCACTGAGCGTTTGCTCCTCCTTCAAGCGCATAAAGGATTTATATTTCATGTTATTTTTTTTTCAAATTGTTTCGAGCAGTTTTAACAACTTTTTGTGTTAAATTAATAACGAGTAGCTTAAGAATTAAAATAGAAGATTTCTAATTGACATACCTACATATTGTTTACAAAAATTAAAGGGTAAGTAGGTACTTGTTTTTAATTTTAAAGTAAAAATCTTTTTGTTATAAAAAGGTACAGGTTCGAGATCGGTTTAACCCAGTCTTTCCCAACGTGGGCGATAACGCCCCCTTGTGGGCGCTGCAGGCCTAAAGGGGGGGCGGTAAGAGACCCAGAAAAAAAAGGGGGCGTTGTGTAGGACTTTGGGGTCGATTTATAATTTCATCTACCTAGCTAGGAAGACTCTTAGACACCGACTGAGCTCTCGACTTACATCTTGTGAACATCAACTTGATATAGCTCAAACTCGGTTCGATATAATAGACCGCGGGCAATCATGTTTTAACAAGTTTTTGTTAAATAATCCGATTTGTACATTCCTGTATCAATCGGCTGGTTCTATAATACTTGTTCTTGCCACGTTCTTGCTTGTCGAGTACGATTGGGCGTTGAATGAGATAAACGAGTTTATGCACGTTTGTCTTATTCCTGTTGGTGCGTGCTGCTTATGCAATCCTATATAAACGACGTAAATTTATTTTATTTTCATTTGCGGTTTCGCGCATAATAGATAAGCAGTACTTGATTTCAACACTTACGTATTTCTCAAAACAAAACAATGTCGGAAGTAAAAAAGAAGAGACGGCAATACTCTGCGGAATATATTAAATTCGGATTTATTGAAAATCCCACAAACCCGTCGTCGCCTTTGTGTCTTCTATGTCTAAAAACATTTTCGAACGAAGCAATGAAGCCTTCAAGACTGCAAGATCATTTGAATAAAATGCATCCAGATAAGAAAGACAAGAATGTAGCATATTTTCAAGACCTAGAGAAGAAGCATAATACTCAGCCAAGTGTATCAAAACTATTTTCGGCGGCTGCTAAGCAAGATGACGACGGACTTCGAGCTTCGTACAATATCTCTTTGTTAATTGCTCAAAAAGGCAAAAGGAGAAGAGTTAATTTTGCCAGCAATAAAGGAAGTAATAACTACTGTGCTTCATAAACCGGCCGCAGATATTATCCGAAAAATTCCTTTGAGTAATAATTCTGTGCAAAGACGAATTGATGAAATGGCTGAAAACATTGAAGAATCATTGTGCAATCATCTGAGGACTAGTCAATTCTCAATTCAGCTCGATGAGTCCACTTTACCAACTAATGAAGCGTGGTTCTTCCCATCTTACGGGAGGTTTATTAAGGATGAGAAAATACGTGAAGAACTATTGTTTGCCAGAAATTTGGAGACAGATACAAAAGGCGAAACCATATTCAATACATTGGAAAAGTTTTGTGAAGAGAAAGAGATTCCTTTGAAAAATATTATATCAGTTGCTACGGATGGCGCTCCGGCTATGACAGGGCGCCATAAAGGCTTCATAGCGTACTTAAAGAATAAAATTCCAGATGTCCTTGCTATACAGTGCGTTATTCATAGACAACATTTGGTTGCTAGAAACTTAAGTGAACGACTATTTCAATCACTGCAATATGTCATCAAAGCAGTCAATAAAATCCGTAGCAGCGCTTTGAATGATAGATAATTTCATCAGCTTTGTGCTACTAATGACGAAGATTTCAACCGTTTGTTGCTTCATACTGAAGTTCGTTGGCTGTCAAGAGGTAATTGTCTGATTCGATTTTACAACCTGTTTGACTCTGTGATAGAGTTCTTGGAAACTAAAGATACAGAACTGCGCAACAAGCTCATAACATCAAAGAATGATATAGCTTACATGACAGACCTGTATAAATTGTTCAACGACATGAACCTCCAACTGCAAGGCGATGAACTAAATTTAATTAAAACAAAAAATGTCGTTGCTGCTTTCGCAGCCAAACTGCTTCTGCACAAAAAGAATATGGGCAGACGTGAGTTTCACAATTTTCCGAATTTATCAGTATTCTGCAGTAACGACGACTTGTTTGCCTACTGCCAACATTTGGAAAACCTCCACATTGACTTCACCGAACGATACCAGGACATTTTAAACTTGGAAATACCAGACTGGGTGTTGGATCCGTTTTCAAATGTCAACACAGCAATGTCACCTCAGCTGGAAGAAGAACTTATAGAATTGACAACAAACGAAGAAACAAAAATCAAGTTCAAAAATGGATATCAAGAATTTTGGCTACAAAAACCGATCCCGCAATTGTACCCTGGATTGTGGTCAATTGTTCAACGATTCTTGATAGCATTCCCATCGTCATATTTGTGCGAACGTGGATTTAGTGCTGTGGCAACGCTGCTTACTAAAAAGAGAAATCGTTTGCGTGTTACCGAACGTGGCGACATGCGGCTGTTTTTGAGTAAATTGGAACCTGATATCAACAAACTTATTGAACAGCATCAGATTCAACCTTCACATTAGTTTTTATATAAGAATTGATTATGTTTGTTTTATTTTCAATAAAAGATGCTCTGTCCGAATACTATAAAGTTGCGTTTCAATAATCAGTTATAAGTACTTAGCGGTTTTTAAGTATGTTTAAAAAGGGGGGCGTTAAAAATAATTTATTCTTAAAGGGGGCAGTAGACAAAAAAAGGTTGGGAACCCCTGGACTTTAACCGATCTACGTAATACGTATAAAAAGGTAGAAATATTTAAATATCATTAACCGTTTTGAACTTTCAGTAATTATCATTAACAGCCGTATCCACATCAGTGTCATAACAGTTTTCAGAATAATGAGATAGACAAAAATTATTATTGTTATATAGGTACTATGTAGGTACCTTAATTATTTTGTAAAACAACCCGCTCAAAACTGTTCCGCGCGGCTTGAACAAAAACATCATAACGATAAAATCTTTGTCACTTATGAATAAAAAAAAAATCTCTTGGTGCGGTACATAATATTAATAACAAAAGTACATATAACAAACAGTTTTATTTTTTATAAAATATTGGGCTCACCAAACCTGGCTCCCGCAAAAAAATATTTTTTAAGTTTTAAATTTTTATTATGCCATAGATATCGTTAGTTCATGGTTTGTTCTTAATTGTTTGTTCGTTAATTGTTTATTAACAATAAATAAAATAAAAAAAACTGTATGGTTGCCCCCCGCAATTTTTAATTATTATGTGGATGTACATTTCAAAAAAGTTGTATTGCGCATGCGCTACGTTGCATTCAAGATCTTTTTAAAATCATTACAAACCTAGATTCAACGAAATACTTAGTATTAGAATAACGTGGATGAAAGAAACAGAAGAACAGAAACCCTTTAAACTAAAATTTTCCTTTATTCCTTGAATGAACTTGAGATATTATTGACGATACTATTTCCATTTTTGCGAACCCACAAAAAATTTTTTTAAGTCGGTTGCAATCATAGTGAAATTGCAAAAGCTTTAATAATTTCAATCTTATTTCACTTTAATGGAAGTTACGCCATCTATTGCTAAATAGCAAGAATTACATTAACTTGACAAACGAATGGATGCCTGTCATAGGCATCTAGCGGAGAATAGAAAAAGCACATGAAGCTGGTTGCTCCTGAATATTGTTCTATAATTTGGCTAATAGATGACGCTAAATAATATTTTATACTTAAATGTGAGTTAGATACTCTTAGGACCGAGCTTAGGACACAATAATATTTTGATTGATATTTAATATTTTGGATAATATTTGAAGCAATTATTTATTAGAATCTCTAAAAACTAAATATCATAATGTTAAACAGGTGAAATAATTGTTTCTTAGTTATATTTTTTCATTTTTGGAATGTATAAAAGTTGTCCACGTGGTAATTATTGACTTAATAATGAAAAAAAAAAAAAAAAAACAACAACTACAGCCTACAGGTAGGTAGGGTTTTTAAATAATTAATGTGAATTGACTTTAAAATGTTTAAGAGAAATTAGTTTTGGAAATTACTAAGCAATACTGTGGCAATACAATAATTGACAAACATTTGACAAGTGTAATAAAAAAATATTCTTCAACAAGTTATAAAAAGTACATTTTACTTATTTAAGTAATTTTAATATTAAGATTTGAATAAAATAAAAATACAATTTTAATTTGTTATTTTATTATTGAACAATAATAATATGCATTGATAATCTAGAACGTTGTCATAGACAAAATTTCATTATCTGTGGAACAGTATCGTTATTCAAAAAAAGTAGCTCAGCCAATCAAATTCAAATTTTCATCTCACCGGTCAAATCCTTCGCCGTGATTGGTTGATCGATTAAACAGGTGCTATGCGTCATCCGCCATAACGATTGTGAATTTGTGAAAGTGAGCTTTGTTTGATTGCACGAAATAACGAAGTTTTCGTGTGTTTTTAATTAAAAGTGTTTTATATGTGTGTTTAAAGATGAGTGATTGGTATAGAATGAAGACGGGATTTAAACATAATTCTTCGGAGTTGTCAGTGGAAACATCTGGTGAAATGTCAGACTCAATGTTTTCGGACAATCTGAGCCCCATACCGGCGGCTTCTATAGTGCCTAGGAAGTTGGATTTTAGAGACTTCGACGATGAAGAATATCGGATTAAGGATGCTTCTCCAGCACCAGCATCTTTGAGTCCACCTTACAAGCGAGTACGAGCATTAAAGTGAGTAATTCCCAGACCTTGCTTTTCACGCCATAAAACACCACGTTATATCAGTTTGTGGTTTAGATTCATGTTCTATATGCGTAAATAACGGATGAAAGCTGTGTATTACACTTTTAATTCATAACATTGATCAATTCACTTTGCATTCTTGTTATTGACAAAGTCAAACATGACAGGAACATGCCCACACATTGCCAAAGTGAAAGTTGAATGTGGAATTCGTCTAGCATTTACTGTTATTCCTTCGTAAACATACAAATTTACATAATATATACCTGATGATCATATTAAACACTTAAAAAGCAATTCGAACATGATTTTTCGTAAATTTTATGAGTCACTTAAGTTATAATATGCCAAACTTTTACACAACTTTTTCAGATTTTTCTTCAAGATTAGAATATCTATAATCAGTAATTATTTGTCTCTATAAAGCCGGGTCCCCTGCAACGTGTTATCGTGTTAGCTAACACGATAACATGTTTTGCTAACCGAATAGGGGCGTGGCCTAACAGTTTTGTTAGCAAAATCACAATAACATGTTTGCCGAGACGAATGGATAACATCCCCCGCGTTCGCCTGCGGGGAGGGGAAGGAACGCATTTTATGTTCGCACTCACGAGAAGAAGACGTCCGTCCTAATAATTTATCTATGGTCCGTCCGCCTATATTCTCTTTGACGTCCGCCATAATTGTGTTGATTTTGTGTGACAATTCTCTTTGTTTTGTTTCTGTTGTGTGTGATGGAGTGGAATAAAGAAAATACTTTGTATTTTATACAACTAATTAGAGAAAGACCGGTGCTTTGGGACGTAACGTTGAAAATCGCTTTCTGAACATCTAAAAAAATAAGGACTGAACATCTAAAAAAAGTAGGGTCGGACCCGGAACCTATTTTTATTATTTCTTTGGAGAACTAAATCAACTATTGCTAAAACAACTTCCACGTCTTCTTCGTCGGAACTCATTTTTGAAATGAAATAAAAACAATAACAAAAATAGGCGCAGCGGACGAGCGGTTTTGCAAACATGTTTTGGTAACATGTTTCGATAACATGTTTTGTTAGAAAATTGTCGCTGCGGACCCGGCTTAAAAGTAATAACGACCAAAGTATGTAAATACAAGTAAAGTATATAAAAATGTAAATTAATGACAAACCAAACATAAAATGTTCTAGAAGGAATCATTCAAATGTTATTTTGTTACCTAGTTATATTGTAAGAATCGAAAATAACAAGGCAAATCATATTGTTAAATTTATATTTTGTTGATGAATCACAAACTATACTATGGAATACAAATTCAATTCAGATATAAACATTTATTACCAAATTTGGATTCATTATTTTTTAAACAGTCTTGTAACAATTATATAATAAAAGCTTGAGGAATTGAACTTCAAAACAACATAATTTGTTGTTTTTATATTTTTCTAAGATGGGCGAGTCAACAAGCAATTATTCTGTTTATTAACAAACTAGCTGTGCCCTGCGGTTTAACCACATTGCTCCCCTCCTGTTGGTCTTAGCGTGATGAAACAAACAAACAAACTCTTAAGCTTTATAATATTTTATTATACTAAATAACTCGTTGAATTAAATAAAATTTGCTATCACTATAAGTTATAGCCTACTTTAAATTAGACATGGGGCGGGTACCCGGCATGGATCCGGTACCCGGCGGATCCGGCACTTTTTTGAGGATCCGGCCGGATACCGGGTAATGGGGCCGGGTACCCGGCAGTGCCGGGTAATTTTACAGGAGCAGAAAAAAAATTGTAAGTTTTATAATCATTTATTGGGACACAATTTTTAATATTCATATTTTAGTATTGGCAGATTATGATGCAGAAAAGTTAACTTTTCTGCGCGAGCAGCATTTATGGTACGGGAGCTACCAACGTTTTAAAAAAAGTCATTTTAGTATAGTTGGGTTTTTGATATGCTGTTTCTCTTGCTATTTCGGGTAGAGTCCGGGCAGTCTGGCTGGCGGTAGTGGTTGCGTTTATTAGTGCGCATCTTATCTGCATAGGAAGATATACTTAACTTTAGTCATTTTTTAACGCGTAATTTTTAATCTTTTGCCTTTAGATAGATCCATCAGACATAATTTTTTTATTGCAAGACGTTTTATTCGTTGTTAAATGGGTGCCAAACGCAATTTTTTATTTAAAATAATTAAAATGTCATCGAAATAAGTGAAATTACATCAACATGAGTCCGCTTAAAAGATAAGTAACTAATAACTTTATTACTTATATTATATTATCCTTTTTTAATACTTATATTAAATAATTAGTAAACTAATATTTTTAATAGATGCTTTCATATTTATTACACTTTTGGGTATTAATATGAATTTGATGATATGTATTTGGTTTTTATCAAGTTTACATTTAACGTCCTATTTGAGGTTCGTTGGGAAAAGGAGGCACCATGGTAGATTGTTGCAAAAAAATTGTAAATAGTAAAATGAATATTATATATAGTATAAGTAACACAGTGATTACTTATCCTTCACGGGGACTCATGTTGATGGAATTTCACTTATTTCGATGATATTTTAATTATTTTGAAATAAAAATTGCGTCTGGCACCTATTTAACAACGAAAAAAACGTCTTGCAATAAAAAAATTATGTCTGATGGATCTATCTAAAGGCAAAAGATTAAAAATTACGCGTTAAAAAATGACTTTAAATTAAGGATATTTTCCTGTGCAGATAAGATGCGCACTAATAAACGCAACCACTGCGGCCAGCCAGACAGCCCGGACTATAACCGAAATAGCAAGAGGAACAGCATATCAAAGAACCAACTATACTAAAATTCTCTCTTGTCAACGTTGATACCTCCTATACGATTAAGCGGCTTCTTTTTTTTTCGTAAACTAGCCTTGCTTCTGAAAATAGCCGCTCACTGTATATGGAGCTTTCTCGTGTGGAGAGATACTTTGCCGACACCTTACTTAATATGGGGTAATGCCCTCTGTTAAATCCCCACCATTTGTACGGATCGGTATTTCTTGCAGCCCTAGCAGTGCTTAAGTAATGATCCAATTTAGAAGCCTCAGAATTTTTTGGTTGAGCTCTGCTGGTTGCCGCTTCGTTATCAGCAGCTTCTTCGAAACAAGACCAAAATAAATCATGAGCCTCGGAAGCCACGTCGTTTGTTTCAGGTCTAGACCTTTTGTTTTGAGAAGGCCCTGCGTCATCTGCGACGACCTATAAGCGCTGCCGGGTACCCGGCCGGGTACCCGGCAAAAATGTGCCGGGTACCCGTCAGACGGGTACCCGGCAAAACCACTACCCGCCCCATGTCTACTTTAAATATACATTTATTGAAATTAATCTAGAAAGTTCTGGAATAATTTAAGTTCAGTATGATGAACTATATTGACTAAATTCTTGAGGTAATGACGCATTTACATCAAACGAGCAAATGCTCAGTCTAACCTCACTTTGTCAAATTATATTTTTAGTTTAAACAGGCGTAGAGCATTCTTTCGTTGTTCTTAGTGCGTACGAAAAGATTCTATGCAATGTTCTAATACTGAACAACACTGAATACAAGTCTTTGTTTACACTAAAAGATCACGAAAGAATGCTCTTGCTCTAATTTTAGCTCTATGTTTGTTTGATGTA
>CAJQZM010030038.1:20829-49640 GCA_907164665.1 Colias nastes | reverse complement strand
AGATAATGTTGAGTAAAAAGTTGCGAAAATCTGACACAACTTTGCCGACCATGATTTAACGGTTTAAATTAAGATATAATACAGAAAAAACAGTTAAAATACATAAAAGAGTATATTTTCTTTGCTATATAACATATTACGCTAGAAAATAAAGCATAAATATTCACAAAATGAAATTTTCCTGAGAGCCGGTAAAAAGCGAGCATCCGCACTGACAATGAAACTGACTCTGACAGTTTGTTAACTAAAATTTGGAGTGACGTGTGATCGAATGTTGCCATACAGATTGCCGACTTGCTTTTAGTAATACCATAGACAATAAAAAACATTTCGCAGCGGGAATAATTTAACTTTTTTGAATTTAGGCAATGTTGAGCTATAAAGGCAATGTTACAGCATTTTACGGTACCGTATTAGATTTGTAAAGTAAAATATACATATTTATATCATATTTTTGATTTAATACATAATTGTTTAATTTGCGCTTTTATATTAACCGTAAAAACACATTTATTAAAGGAATCAGTTATTAGTTACAGTGAACGAAACGTCAGCTGTCAAAAACGTCGTAATTAATAACCAAATTTTCCGAATTTCAAAAAATTATATCTTGAAAAGTAATGGTTTCCGCAAGTTGAAACTTTCCAAAATTAATTAACAAACTTAGAACTATAACTAAAAAAAAAATCAACGCTCTAGCGAAACGTAAACGTACTAAAGACGAGCCTAAGCGATTGTTTTTTTTTTCCACTACTGCTTTTGTGTCAGATAGTTCTTTAAATATAGCTTAATAATTTACTTGAATTTTAATATTATTAGTTAGTTATTACTTTAATATAAATTGGCCATATATTCCGCATTATAAATGGTAAACTTTACCTCATCATTGTTCGCAATCCGTTCTTGTAAACAAGAAGCTCTCCGAATGATTATTTAAAAACTTTCAGTCCAGTGAAAGCACCCTCGGTTTCTTGTACACAAAAAACACAGCACACCATTAACACCACACGATAACACAGTTTTAACGTCACTTTTCGTTTACAATTGTTATGTGATTAAAAAACAATTTGGTCACGTTTTGTTTTGAGCGCGGCTACGGGGCGCACGTCCGTCTTGGTCGGCTGCGTTTAAGCAAGTGAGGTTGGGCCTGCGCCGGCGCAGCGTACTGACCTTTTGGAATGCAATCTGCTCACTCTCTCGGACGTATATGCGTTTTCTCCTTGTCTCGTTCGCGCGCATTTATGAATGGTTGTTATGCAGTTGTGCCCAATAGGTCTTTTTGCCGTTCTACGCTCCTGTGGCTCTGTATTTTGTGTTTCAAGGCGATAAGCTTAGTATTTGTTCTAGAAACCAATTCCAATCAAACAGTAAGTTGACATAGTGCGGTGTGAAATTTTTCAAATCGAATGTTAACAAAGATAGAGCAACAAATGAAGCTTGCTGGGTAATAAATTCTGATTCTGTATTAAGCCGGGTCCCCTGCAACGTGTTATCGTGTTAGCTAACACGATAACATGTTTTGCTAACCGAATAGGGGCGTGGCCTAACAGTTTTGTTAGCAAAATCACAATAACATGTTTGCCGAGACGAATGGATAACATCCCCCGCGTTCGCCTGCGGGGAGGGGAAGGAACGCATTTTAGAAAATTGTCGCTGCGGACCCGGCTTTAGGTAGGTACGCACAGTACCTATTATATTATCTGTTGTACGAATAAGAATTGAAAAAACCTCGATCTAATAATTGTACAGAGCTTCGTAGAAATACAAGTTACAGATGATATTCTTAAAGTCCAAATAGACCAGATGCATCGTGTTAAGAAGGTAATCTATCTCTAACTCAATAGTCACGAGCAAATCCACGCGTGACACCTAACTCGCAGACTCGCATTAAAATAAAGGAAGCAATGACGTATTTAAGAGACATCTTTGTTTTTATTAAGAGCGATGATTGCATCTTCCAACAAAGTCACGTTTTGTTCACCGTTAGTGATAAGCGTTAGCTGAGAACTCGATATCTTCGCAGATAGTGTTGAGAATGGAATGTTAAAACTACAATTTCATATTTTATATGAAAATCTAGACTAGCCTTTGATGGTCATCGAATAGCTGTTCAAGAATTGGAAACAATAATTACTTGAGACAGGATTTTGATACGTTGAAGTAATGTGAGGATCACTTGTTTTTTCATCACTATCAAACAAAAAGATACCTATTAGTTTTAGGTTTAAACCTGTGTTTAAGTAAAAGGTTGGGAAACGATGTGTTTTGGAAATGTTAGGTAAGTATATGAAAATCGCTTAAACGAGTTCAATTAGTATGCTTTCGCGCGAAAGACATTTTAATATAACTTTCAGGTTTCCTATAAAAGTATAGGACCAATGTTAACCTGATTAACCTAACCAATAACCATATATAGGCAAAGCTTTTACAATTCCACAAAGAAATATATAAAGCAGTAATTGTGATTGATGAATGGCGCAGACGTCATACGTAGATATTGTTCCCACAGATGTGGAACATAATAAGATAATTGCAGAACACATGTTGCAACCATTCTTTAATGTGCTGTATGTTCAGAGAATTACAATCTATATAATACTAGCTTTCCACCCGCGGCTTCGCCCGCGCAGCCAAAGAAAAACCCGCATAGTTCCCGTTCACGTGGGATTTCCGGGATAAAACCTATCCTATATTACTCGTGGATAATGTAGCTTTCGAATGGTGAAAGAATTTTTAAAATCGGTCCAGTAGTTTATGAGCCTATTCATTACAATCAAACAAACAAACAAACAAAGTTTTCCTCTAGGGTACCATTTGGTTATAGATAATATAGAGAGTAGAGAAATTTTCGTGAAGAAAGCTCGACTATGGTATAGGAATAGCTAATCTGTGGTAATAGTTATATCCCGATATGATTTTTTAGTCTGTAAAAATAGATGTATCTACGTAAATAATAAATATAACAATCTTATAAGGTTGAATGAAAGCAAGTAAACTTAAAATTAATGTTTTTTTTTTCCAATTTATTATAGCTCGTCAAACCAATCAGTTTGCTAAGTTAATATCCTTCACATTTCATTATTCTTTTCAACATTGCTTCTATATAATGATATTTTGATAGCAGTGTTATTTTAACATTGAAAATAGTGACGGTGTCAAATTCATCTGACATTGTACCAAGCTGTTAAAATATCGGGAACACGAGACATGCCTCGTACAGCTGTGATTTTTTGTACAAAACATAACTGTATTTGTATTGAAACTTATCTTTTACACATGTCTTTATTATTAGCACTGTTAAATGTTGATGGTTGCCCTAGAATTGAAAATAAGTATCGCGTGAAAATTAAATTAATAGAATATAACGAACCTGGCTTTGTTTTTTTTTAATATTTTTTATTTTAGACTAAACACAAATTGGTTCAGTAGGTAGGTAGTATTTGAACGAAAGAGCCAAACATATTCCTGCTTCTTCTCTTTAGAGCTAGCGCGCAAGAGCAACTTTTGTCTCCGCAACTATTTTGTCTCTCCCACCTATGGGCTAGAAAGAAAGTGCGCGCACGTAGCGACGCAACTCCCCATAGATTTGATGGGAGAGACAAAATAGTTGCGGAGACAAAAGTTGTTCTTGCGCGCTAGCTCTTACCTTAACAAATTCTTCATTTCAGTCGAAAATGGTACCAGACATTGTACATCTAGGATCATAATAATCTAAAATAAATAAAAGTTTATCCAGACCATTTAAAGTTGTATTACATCCACTCTAACCAATAGGGTGACGCTATTTTGACGTCATAATGATCAATTATAATGGCGTCTGGAGTCAACTAATTTGTCGGACGGGCCCTTCGGACATAACAATAAATTAAACAATTGATATGTCAATGACCCCGGTCGCGATACTATCAATAACCCCATAGCTGCATTGTAAAACTGTTAATCTTCATTCAGATTTGATTTTTATTACTCAATAAACATGTTCAACAGTGGCTGATGATGGCAATGGAAAAAAATCTAAATATATAAGTTTTGTTTAACAGGATTTTTTTATAGATACATCACGACATGAATCTTAGGAAAATAAAAGGTCAATTCTTTTATTCAGGTAGAGTTTTTGGTAACTGGCATTTAAGCTGATTCTGATTAAACTAGCTGACCTTATACCTGGAATAAATCGAAAAGATTCCAAATTCCGCCATGTCTCTTCAATTAAATGATGTTACTATTTCGACCTACCTTTATACTAAAAGGCAATAGCTACTACAACAATTCCCCAATATGATAGAAGAAGATAACAATTTTGAGCTTAGAAGCATTTAGAAGGTACCTACTTTTACAATTGGATTAGATTCAACTTGATTTCAATTCAGTCCAACCGTGACGGTCGCTTTGCATACTTCGAAACGATGACAGTGATGACAGCTAGCATTGTGATTGTCACGGTCTAAAAAGTGACCTTCTGTCACCCAAATCTCTACTTAGCGCCTACCTACAGATTGTCTGTACACGACAATCGCACAGTGGGTCAGGTAAAGTTACCGTTACCGCTAATGTGGTCTCGCTTTCATTCGCGTTTTTTACTTAAAAATGACGTCATGTCGCGGTTAATTATTTGAACTCTCGGTTGAATTAATGAGTGTACTTTCTTTTTGGTATTGCGCTGTGTGAATAATTAATCTTGTGTCTCGTTAAGCCTGGTGGTTGATTCACTTATTTGACACTAGCTTAGCTTCGCTCGCTAAAAAACTTCCTCGGAGCAACTCTTTCTATTAAATAATCGCATCAAAATCGGGTGCGACGTTTTAAAGATCTAAGTATACTATGTAGATAGTCATTACACATTTGTGTTCTCAAATCTCAGTTAATTAATCTTGTTTACTAAATATTGCAAACTTAACACTATTGTAATATTATAAATCTGTTTTAGCTTCATTGGTCAAACCTTATTTAATGTTTCTTGTTGATGTATTGCTTAGGTATGAATTTGATAATAGAGGCTGTGTTCAGTACGTGTCAAACTTGATGAAACACGTAAAATATGATCTCAATCGTTCCAGTATACTATAGTAAATACGAAAGTTTATCTGTCTGTTGTTTTCACTGACATCGCGTGACCACATTTAGCAGTACTAAGAAGACAATTAACATTTTATAAGATCTACTAGCTGTACCCCGCGGTTTTATCCACATTGCTCCGCTCCTATTGGTCTTAGCGTGTTGATATATAGCCTATATGTTGATCCGACCTGTTAGTAATATTCATGCAAAATTTGAAGTAAATTCATGCAGTACTTTTTGAGTTTAGCCCGGACATACCAGAGAAAAATTTAAAAAACAATATTATGTGTTCCGTTTGACGTCCGTAGTCCATTATGAGAGAGTACATCGCCTTTTTCCCCGTGAAGTCGCTAGATGGTGCTAGTTTTAAGCCCGTCACGTGGTACCGCCGCCAGCGCCGCGAGTGGTGGGGGACAAAACTCACCACAGTTCCAGCAAGCCACCAGAAATATCCTCATTGTTGCGTCGTTTTTCAAACCGTACGCAAGTCGTTAGATTATATGTAATTTTAAAATCCTGAATTTTAAAATACATATACATAATTTAATTTAATTTAAATAAGTAATAATTTTATACGAACTTTCGAGATTGAAGTAGAAAGTTCAGTTTTTTTAAATAGTTTTTATTAAAGTCCGTTACGTTTCATAGTGAAATGAATATTCAAGTGTTACCTGCGTTTACCGTTATTTCAAACGAATAACGAAAATCGGATTTATTCGAAGTATAAATCTGCAACCACGAGCGTGGCATCGCGACCATAGGTCTACAGCGCAGGCCAAGGGCCTAGCAAATCGTGAGCGTCTTAACAGCGCGCTTTCTACGTGTTCCGAGCTGAGTTCTTCTTGTTCGGGGTCAAGCGACGACGAGGAGCCGCCGCAGCGTGTATGGCGCCGGCCGCCGCCAGCGCGCGCTCAGCCGCTCGGGTGCAGGTTTGAGATATTGTCTCAACACGGTGAGTCATGTTATTAATACAATATACGTGAATTACGATGATTTCAATACAAATCTTTCAACGTGAATAGTTATTACTGTATGTTACGCGTTAGATAACCCATTTTCACAAATATCGGTTTTAAGAAAGTATATTAATTGCCGAAAGCAGATCCGAAACGTGTTTCGATCTCTTGATTTTATTCCTCCTTGAATCGTATTCGCTACGCGGATATTATAAATGTATGTGAATTGTGCCTTCCTTTTCCGAATTGAGGGTAAATATCAAAAACGAATTCTTAATCTCGTTAGATTAGAAAATTCATCCGATATTATTCGAATCAAGTAGAATGTAGTTGCCTATATCTTGTATGCACAATAAAAATAGGTAAATTATTATGAATTTCTTACAAATATATTAATAATTTTTGCCTGACGTATTAAATTAGTCCGCGACTCTGTGCCTAATTACTGCTAAATTTAAATGCGACTTCTATTATCTATACAAATAAACTTGAGAATTAATAGAGATGCTTTGAAGGGGATTATTGATAAGTTTAAATTCATATACAATTCCTCCCGCTGTGGAATGTATTTTTAACTTACTAACATGATTAGTGGCATATGCAGATAGGCGGATTTGATACGTTGGTTTAAAACTCGTCACAATCAGTTTTTACCAGTACATTCAAGAACCGTTAAGATCGACTTTTTAAGTCGTTTCAAATCATTTCATCAATAGAAAAGTTAGAATCAGAGGAAACACAAAGAATAAAAAAAGGGGGGGGGAGAGATTTTCAACAAACAAAAGCTCAAATTAATCTCGTCACCCTCGAATACCATGTAATTCGAAAACCAGCCGTAGTTTTCACTTAAAGGGTATTTATTTATTCTTTAACTCTGACATCATATTTTATGTCTTTGGAGATTCAAGCCACTATTGAAAATCAGGGGTTCGTCAATCGAACACCATGACTCTATGGTTAATCACCCATTTTTATAATTAAGAAAAGCAAGTTCTGCAAATACAAAGTAATTTTCAATTTCACACCCATTGTTAACTGTGACATGACATACTCGACTTAAAATTATAATTTTTATATTTGCGAGGCTATCGACTATCCGTACGTATCGACGCCTCCTATATCCTTGTATCCCTGTTGTATACCATATCGATATTATAAATACATCATAAACGAAGGTCAATTACTTAAGATAACGTATCAGCCCTTCGGGCTAGCGTCAGCTCAAAGAATGTTTGCGACAGTCACAAACTGGACTGCTGAAGAACCAAGGGACTGTGGCCTTTACTTGGTGATCTACATGGGCAATGATTTGCGTTCACCAGAACAGCATGTACACCACATTGAAATGAAATGAAATGAAATGAAATGAAATGAAATGATTTATTTTGCAAGAAATGTGGAAAATTTACATATGTTATATTGTTTCATTGTTCAGCACAAATCGCCAATTGATTGGCTTGCAGAGACTTTGGAATTGCAATTCAATTCAATTCGAAATAAAGTTCGTCTCTAACCTACTTTGGAATATTAATCCGATAGAATCTATTCTGACACCCGAGCGTTTAAGATTTTCTACGAATGGTTTGGAGCACGGAAGCAAATTGGAAATTGGCGATGGAAATGATAAATTGAAAGTGTCAGTGCCTAAAAACAGGCTTAATAGCAGGCAGTTGGTCCCTCAAGCAGGCACACCACCTCTTAGGGTTTCTCAACTTTGCAACCTTCATCACCCTCCGGGGAAGGATGCACTGCCGCATGCTATAGCGCCAAGGGAACGCCTCTCGGGGCTTATTACCTTTGCAACCTTCATCACCCTCCGGGGAAGGATGCACTGGCGCACGCTGCAGCGCTACAGAAACGCCTCACAGGCTTATCACTTTTGCAACCGCTATCACCCTCCGGGTAAGGATGCACTGGAGCACGCTGCAGCGCTACACGAACGCCCCACGGGCTTATTATTATTTTTGCAACCTCCATCACCCTCCGGGGATGGATGCAGTGGCGCACGCTGCAGTGGTACAGGACCGCCTCTCAGGCTTATCATTTTGAAACTTTCATCACCCTCCGGGGTAGGATGCACTTACGCACGCTGCAGCGCCACAGGAACGCCTATCAAGGTTTGTCATCGTTGCAAATTTTATCACCCTCCGGGGAAGGATGTACTGACACACGCCACAGCGCTACAGGAACGCCTCTTAGGGCTAATCAACTTTGAAACCTTTGTCTCCCTCCGGGGAAGAATGAACTGCCGCACTTGTTAAAGATCTAGTTCAAAACCTCTTTTAAAAGCAAGTAAGTGTAAAAACAAGTATATCTACCAGCCGTATCCAATTCACAGGAAAGTCGTAGCAGTGAATGAAAGGACCTTGGACCCAGTGTCAAAAAAGTTGGTATGGAAATTGAAATGTTTGCAGTAATAGCTTTCCTAACCTTGACAGTCGAGGTAGTAAGAAAAAATTTCATTCAAAGGCAGAACGAAATCTCTTTGACAAGAGTTATTAGTTTGAACGTTTGAACACTTCACAACCTTCTAGGGCTGTACAGCTAGGAAGCCGAATCCTCGCGCAATCGCGCCGGCTCCTAATGCAACGTGCTCGAACAGTCAAAAATTTCCATTCAGAGGGGAATTCTACAAATTTTAATCACAGCTCAAACAGCTTACGTCATCTCAAGTAAGACAGACTTAGAGCCGTGCTACTATCAGGATAAGTCTTCTCAATCGTTCACTGACAAACACGCACAGGTTCAGCTCCAACTCAAATACAGAACCTACAGCTGAAAGTCTGGCTCATTTTGGATAGGTCAACCTGTTGTACACCTTGATGGACAGCTTAAAAAATAGAAACATACATAGACTACTGGTGACCACTGACCAGGCTATAAAAGGATGCTAAATGCTTAGCTAAATTATGTATAACTGACGGTTTAGTACACTATTCTTATACATAAAATCAGTCAGTTTGTATTAAAATAAAATAATATTAAAATTTCATCTGATCACTTAAGCAATCATTACCTTAGGGTATTTCCTTAGCTAGAACAAATCTTTCAAAATTACAAATCCGGAAGGCAAGGAAGGTTATTCAAAAACTCTTATCAAGATATTTTTAAAATAAATCAGCATAATAAAAATAATTATTTAACTATGTGATTAATAAAATAAATAAAAAATTGTTTGCATTTATTAACGCGCAGCTACTATACTGTGATTACTGTTATTAGCTTTTGGACGTGTTATCTATTTATTCCTGTTTACATTGCAATTCAAAACAATGGGTCGATAGTGAAGACGCGTTTACCTTGCATTCCGCATTGGGCTCCAAAACATATTCTTCCACATACTAGCAATCAAGTTAGCTAAATTATCGTCACATATTATGTAAATATGAATCCAGTTTCAAGGCACATAAGAACTTTTCTTTGCATTTCTAATCCATAAGAGGTTCTCTGACTAATTTGTTTATTACTACACAGCATCCGGTGAGACCAGCTACAGCGGCTATCATAGGTGGCAGGGTAAAGCGAGCTCTTTTCGAGTCGAGGTCGAAATCTGGGTAATGTTACATAGTTATAGTAGCATCATCAATCTATTTGGAAAAATATCTAGTTAATGACATTCTTGCAAAAGTAAACTGGAGACGATATTATGTTTATAAACATTATTATTTACATACACATTTTTTAAAGAATATAATAAATTCGATCACATGGTGGAATTATTAATAAATTATTGTCGTAGTGTTTTTAATACTAATCAAAATAGAAGTCATTAGTAATAACAATCGAGATTTTTCAGCCTACTCAGGTTGAAGTGCATATACTGATTAAAATGTTGACAAGATATACTTGTAGTATATTTATGGATGTATTTTATACATGGTATTGAGACAAATTTTCAATAATTATCAAAGTCATGATTTTATACACTATATACTTTGTTTATAGGATACATATAAGCTTTTTGGGGCATTACTCTATCACATTGTTGCGTTTTATTTATCAAGCCACCAGGAGATAACAAACAACTCTCTCATAATGGACTACGGACGTCAAACGGAACACATAATATAGAAATTTTACCTGAAAATAAAATTTGTATTATGTTTCCTAAGACGTCCGTAGTCCAGATAAGGTCTTCCTGGTGTTATTTTTCCACCACTGCTACCGTATCATTTATGAGACGAACAATGAGGATATTTCTGGTGGCTTGCTGGAACTGTGGTGAGTTTTGTCCCCCACCACTCGCGGCGCTGGCGGCGGTACCACGTGACGGGCTTAAAACTAGCACCATCTAGCGACTTCACGGGGAAAAAGGCGATGTACTCTCTCATAATGGACTACGGACGTCTTAGGAAACATAATACAAATTTTATTTTCAGGTAAAATTTCTATATTTTTGGCTTCGATATCGATTGTAGTTCACGCTCCAAGTATTCTTTAAAAAAAATACAATGAACAGTTTTGAATTTCCTACGATTTTATTAGGTACATACTACATAGATCACAGAATTTACAGTGTGCTAGTGTTGAGAATGAAAACGATCATTTACGATCGAGTGGGCAAAGCTATTCACAATTAAATTAGGCTATTAAATAAGGAAGTTTGTCAGACCGAAAGAAGGTTAAGTGGATAATAGGTGTTCGGTATTGTATAGTCGATAGTTTTTATGCCTTGACCGTGGATACAAGGTTGACAAATTCTATTGAGGCGAGTAATTTGAGCTGAGTTAATTAAATGTAGACTATAACTAATTTAATAAATTTGGTGCTAAAGTAGTTCACATTTCAAGTTCCTTAGATCTAATGGAAAAAAAATTAATGATTAAATTTATCAAAAATTAAAATGCTGAAGGGGCTAAACTCCGAAACTGCGATAAATTCTTTTAAAATAAAATTATACCTACTAGCACGAGCTCTCCCATAGCAGTAAAAATAGTAGTTTTGAATTTGAAATGAAATTCGAATATATAAAATATAAGTTTTATTAATCAAACTGCTTCACTTACCCAATTATTGTTATGTAATATTTTTATTACAATAGGTAGCTGTTTTATTACGCAATTTAATAGCCAGGCGTTTCTCAATCGAGTTATTAAAATTATTTTCAAATATTTAATAAGTATTATTTTTAAAAATAAATATACCTACTATTAATGTGATATTTTGATTATGATTCGAATTGATTTTAAAATAAGTTAATAGGAAAATTAATCTCGTATCTTCGCAAGATAATCTTTCAAATTTATTCTCACTTGATATTTAAACATTCTTTTTTTTAATTTTCACGTCACTTAAAATTATTGGAAAGTGTTAGAACCTTCTAGTTAAATAAAGAAGTTCGAATCACCTTTCGTGAGTCGTAAGATATCGGCCAAGAGTTCAAAAACCGCGATATATTTGTGTTTGGCGTCTGGTTAACGGGAAACCCGGATGCACACAGTGTGCGTACTGTAAGCAAATTGGCCATATTGTTTTTATTTTTATTTAATAAGTTTGTAACAAATTTTAATTTTGTTCTGGCACCGCAAGCTCAATAATTGTAAATGGAAAATTTTAATACCTGTAAGTAGCCAATATGACTTAGCTAATAGGTATGTAAATATGGTCACATAAATGAAATCAAATAAAGAATAAATATAGATTCATGAAATCCAAAAATGTTTTAAAATTGAATATTTTTTAAAGTTGGTTATACAGTTAAATCGTTTTTGTGAAAAATTCTTGGAAAACTCTCCTGTTATTTATGTATAAATTACGAGTTAAATAAAGATCACATAACTTTTTTGCATCATTTACCGTATAAACTGCAAGATTACCATCAATCATCATTTTTATAAGGACAAAAACCACAAATAATATCACGAGAATACGCCTGAATTATCATATTTATAACATTATAATATATTAGGCGATTATTCACCCTATTGTGCAATAGCTAAGCGGTTTATTAAGATCATTGAACTATCACAAGGCGCGACAGGTTACACTTATTCGTGTTTCTTGTAGGCTATCTAAACGGAAAACTAGTCTGTTATTACTGTGATATAAACAAGACAATATCTTTATACAGTTAAGACCATACTTTTTATTAGTTAAATTGATCATTGATAATATACTTTTGTTTCAATACATTTTTGTCATTTTGCACATCACAATACATTTTTGGGTATTTTTTTATAATAATAGCTTATTTCGGTCTTCTCTAATTTTAATATCCACTTGGAAACACTGATTTTGATAAAGATTTTAGAGACTTTTACAGAAAGACAGAAATAGTGGAGTTTGAACGATAAGATCCGCCCTCATTTTTAAACATTTGGGTTATGGCTGAAATGAGTTAAAAAAAATCCACTGTGCACCGCGTTGAATGAGTAAGATTGTGTATAACAGAAAATTGGCACGGGTTCAAATACTGATTCACTGAATGACACAAATGTTTAGGAAATGTTTATTACACATCTATGGTGAGTGTTTTATGGTACTTGAATCGATGGGTAATAGATTAGATTTTTTATTTGAAACCAGATTTCCTCCATTTCCTTTCTAAGAACATAGTTTATGTGAGTATTTTTTAGCTTATATATATATTGACTTTGTTATTATGCAGGAGAATGTTGCTCTTTCACTTTAAAAGTACTGACCTGTTTTTGATAAAATACGATTTGCTCATGTATGTAGACATTTTCATCCAATATTATTTTCTAAGTGACTACATAACTTAGTCAAACACCGAAGCTTTTACACAATTTCATGAAAATCGATAGAGCCATTGCGTATATACACATCAATATAGGCGTTCGTAGAACAGTTCATATAAGCATTGCTTGAACAATGCAGTTCGTAGAAAGTTGCATAAAAACGTCTTATATCAGATGTGATGCGTGTCAGTAGCGTAATTAACCGGCTTTATTATAATTATTAATTTATTATTTTCTTATGTGTAATAGATTTTTTTAACGCGATGGTGTTAATTCTATTTGTATGAAATTTATTTTTGAGACATCATTCAAGGACAAGTTTTATGCTTTAGGATGTCACTTTTTTTCTGATTAAAATCTTTGTAATATAGTATGGTAAAGTCGTATAAAATATTATTCAATAAGATCAGATATTTATAGTAAAGAACGAACAACACCAAAATGTATAGGTATATATAGAAACATTAAATTGTACATAAGATTGTATGCACCTTTAAAATTATTCAATCTGCGAATTATATAAGACAGAATATTTTCAATCTAGACTCCAGTAACTTTTGCTACCAAACGTTACTTACCTAGAATATCCAGCTATTTCTAAGCACTTTTCTGTGTTTCATTTGTATTCAAAACATAATCATGAATTACATTTATTGTAGCAACTTTCTAATGAATCTATTCTCAATGCAAGTAACAACTTGGTCATTGGTGTGCTGAATTTTAATTGAATAGTTTATTATGTAATTGTTTTATAGGTGCTCTTTTATGTGGAATACAAGAGAGGAATCTGGACGTCCAGGAAGGATGGGTTCAAGGAAGTATTTTCAATACTTTTGGTACTTCTAACGGTGCATTTACATCAAACGAACATAGAGCTAGAGGTAGAGCAAGAGCATTCTTTTGTGATCTTTTAGTGTAAACGAAAACTCGTATTCAGTGTTGTTCAGTATTAGGACATTGCATAGAATCTTTTCGAACACACTAGAACAACGAAAGAATGCTCTTCGCCTGTTTAAACTAAAAAATAAATTTGACAAAGTGAGGTTAGAATGAGCATTCGCTTGTTTGATCTAAATGCACCGTAATAACTAGGGATGCATCGATACGCCTTTTCGCCGATACGATACCGATACCGATACTCTTATAAAAATATCGGCGATACCGATACCGATACGCTTACTGTGAATTCAAAAATGAAGGTATAGTAAATAAATCACAAGTCAGATTTTTCTTTTATTAATATACCTCTAAAAAGTAGATACATAGGGTAATAATTAGGCAATTAAAAATTTTAGTAATTAAAATTAACATTGATAAGATTTTTGTTTAAAAAACGAAGTAATCTGTCTGTATGAATAAGACCTGCGCTGGAAAATAGTCTCTCAGATGCAACAGAACTCATTTGGAAACTAAAGTACTTTTGCGCAATTTTTTTCAAGTTTGGGTATAAGTAAAACGTCATTGCGCCAGAAAACGAATGGATCTGCATCTCTCGATATATTGGGACAACTCAACAACACACTCACAAGCGCGGTGTTTCCCCGAGCATAGTTCATGTCTCGTTTGCAACGGAATAGGCGAGACAACACGCTCGTTTACACTACATTTTTAAATTAAAAAGTATCGTTGAATCGGTTATAAAAATATCGTCGATACCACAGAACTATATCGAGATAGAAGGAAAGAGTGTATGTACCTCGCGTGGCGAAAAGACGATTAATCATCGTCTTTGCTCGCCACGATGCTCAGTCCGCTCTCGACCGCTCTCCGTGTGTGACGTACTAATGCAAACAGAAAATGACCCCGTGCTCGATAATTAACTGTGCAAACACCACCAAAAAAGTTGAAGGTGTCAATAAAAATATTTCCTTTCACCTGTAAGTACTTTTTGCCCTAAAATATCTGTTATTACTTATAAAACAATTTATTTTTGTGCTCCGTATTAATTTAATGTAAACGGTAACGGAATGATGCTACTTTTCCATTACGGCTTTAATTTTACACGCCAGACTAGACATGCATTGAAAACCAGCAATGAAAATAAAACATTCCAAACTGTCGAAACGCGGTAAAGGTTGATTTCTCAGTTTTCTGTCAAAAGTAAGGATATAGAGTTGTACCCCACGATTTTCAATGCCGATTTCGTAGTCGATTCAAATCGATACCTATTGAAAACAGAAAAATGATAATTATTTTTTAATCCTATAATATTATTGTTAGGTATATCGATGGTTTAAAATATATTTACTATATTATACTTATTGCAAATTTGTTTCAGTTTTCCGAAAGATTCTCTTGTGAAAAAAAAAATGGTTGCCTGTAAAGTCGGTTTTACGGGCGAAGATTTTACGTGACAACGTCTTTTTCTCGATCATAGTTGAGTGGGAGAGAGACGCAAGGCATTCGGCGGGCCTCTCTCTCGTTCAGTGACTCATCGTAACGTTACCGAGCGTTACACTTTTTCATAAGTGACTCCCAGCCGCAACCTAATTTAAGACGTTGTCACGTCAAAAATAAATGGATTGAAGCAACGGGTCGTAAAAACTGGTTTCCTACGAAACACAGTCTGATTTGTTCCATACATTTTCACGAAGATTCGTTTACTGGCCCATCAAAGTTTCGGCGAATAATGTTAAGTGGTTGAGGAGTTCCTTCCGTCTCCATCATTAGCTCAGCACCATGACCTAGCTAGAATTTTATATTGTCACCTGACTTGCACATGTATGCAAACTTTCAGCTCAATAAGTTGAGTAAAACTACTTTAATATTAAATTGCAAGATTTGATCCGAACATACATAAATACATTCATATACACATGCATATACATACATACAGTTTAAGTTAATAAAAAGCTTGTAAAAATTAACATACATTTTTATTCTCATTATTCTGTCAAGGTCAAAATCAATTCCCAATTCGATTCCATAAAATGTTTTAACTACCTACTTAGTTTCTTTTTATTAGGAGACAATTATTTTGACGTTGTGAACATCACTAAAAGACTCGCGTGACGTCAAAATACCTACGCAAAATGTTACACGGTCGGTTCTCATATAAATCGACGAACTATTTCCTTCTATCTCGATATAGTTCTGTGGTCGATACCGATATATCGGCTAACCCGAAGTATCGCCGATATATCGGTATCGGTATCGGTATCGGATGCACCCCTAGTAATAACCGTGCTAATTTGTTTCTTGTAAAAACAATAATTAGTAGCGATGGGACTGCTAATGATTAACTGAAGATAGTAATTATTATATTTTGCCATTAAACCCATTTGCTCATTAGCAATTTCAGGGAATAAATTAGTCACTACCACGTTTTACTTTTGATTAATATTACCTACATGAAACTCAGTTATGTTTGGATACGGTTAATGAATAAGTGATTAGAATTATAAGAAAATTATCAATGTAAAATTGCTTTTATTTTTTTATTTCTATAATGATCTTTCAGCGAGTACCAAAAAAACTCTAATTAGACTATCGTGTACTTTTAGGATCTACAGAATTGATGGAACATTTTAATTAAGCTGAACAAAATGTTACCGCCTTAAAAAACATAACGTGAACTAAAAACTCGAAGTTTTATAAGGAAATTGGCCTTATTTTCATGTACTCAATACTCATATGAATACAAACATGAGAAAACAGTAGGTGTTATATAAAGCATATGCAAATAGCCGCGAATGAGTTCCGCATGGCTAATGTGAGACAACGATTATATCATATTGTTTTATTGGCATTTCAGTAAAAATAGAGATGATAATTATAAGCTTTTAAATAAAAATAAATAAATAAAAAAGGTTAAATAAGATTGTTCGCATGATAAAAATAAGTAAGTACCTATCTTAATCGGGAACTAGAGAAAATTTGAATGGGTAGAAGCCAGCTTCCAAATAAAAAGAATCGTCAAAATCGGTTTACCCAGACGAAAAGTTCTGAGGTAACAAACCCCAAAAAATAGGTGAATTGAGAACTTCCTCCTTTTCTGAAGTCGGTTGGAAAAAAAGATGGATCCTATTGTGTGTTTTTCTACAATTAATTTGAAAGCTAAATATAAAAATGTAAATAGAAATCATTGACTATAGATTATAATCATAAGGTTAATGATTCTCCTCACGACTACATGCGTTTGTTATTATATTTTCCGTGTTTGTTATTAATAGGGGAATTAAAATTAATTTGCCTTTGTCTGTGTAATCGATAAATCTGTTAAAAAAACATTTCATATGCATTAAAAGTTTAAATGAGAAAAAAAAAGATGAGATTTTATTTAATTTTTAGTTGCTTTAGCATTCGAATGCTTTATACGGCCGGCGCGGCGCGGCCAAGATAGGTACTGTAAAGACTAAAGACGCGGATTCAAACCCGTCTCATGATCGATTTTTTTCTATACATAATAAAAATTCTTAGCTTTGAGTTTGATGAGTAATGAATAAATAAATTGTAATGCACCAAAAATCTTAGTTCGATGCTCTTTGTGAACTGTCAAACCAACATTTTATAATATAATTAAGTTAGTACTTAGTATTATACTAGCTGTGTCCCGCGGTTTCACGCGTGGCTCCGCTCCTGTTGGTCTTAGCGTGATGATGTATAGCCTATTAGCCTTCCTCGATAAATGGGCTATCTAACATCGAAATAATTTTTCAAATCGGACCAGTAGTTTCTGAGATTAGCGCGTTCAAGCAAACAAACTCTTCAGCTTTATATAGATATAATATTAAGTATACATTATTATCTGAGTTTATAATAAGTACCTATATATTATGTACAATGCAAAGCCACATTACGTGACACAAAGAAATTAGATTAGTACACAGTAGGTACACTAAGACAATACCACGTAAGTCGTAACATAATTACCGCTGGAACGTTTCTTACCTGTAACCAAAACTGCCAAAACAATGACATTATAAAGCGACTTTCATAATAAAGCTTAGAAAATTGCCATATTAAAAAAAAATATTAATAAAAATATTAATCTGTGGGTAGATCAGGACTCTACTTCATTTTTTATGTAATACAGAAATTAAAAATATAGGTATATCCAGAAGCCAGGTTTTATTTAACTATAAAGTAGAGCTGTAGACCAGAGTTATAAAATATTTGGACCAAATTCTATTTGAGTATTTGGGTCCATTTATCAGATACAAACACTTTTCGAAAAAAAAATGCTGCTCTTGCTGTTAATTAAATATGTACTGAAAAATGAAAAATTTAAACAAATATGTACTTAAGTAAGTTGTATATGTAAGTTGAAAAGTAACGTCGCGCGCCAAACCTAGTCAATATCAATAAAAATATAAGTGGCTTGTGTCGAGAACGCGGGCAATTAAAATTTTACCGTGGGAAGAGATGTGAAATTAGTATATTACGTGAGAAATTAAATAATGGAGCATCGTGTTTCCGTTATGGTTTGTTTGAGCCGTAAGTCGTAACCCAGTGTTTTTAAAAAGGTGTTAGAAGCTTGGACACTCATTATTGCAAGTTCCCAAAAAGGGCGTTCTCAATTTAGAAGGATTTTAGAAACTCTTTGTTTTAGGAAAGTCTTGGAAGATTTCATTTGCTGTGGTTACTCAGTCCATTGATGTAATTCTTTTTGTTTTTGGATACAAAATCAAACTACAATTTGACACGAAGATGTTAAAATGTACGATATTTCGTACATTTCAGCATTATTTGGGTCGACACATTGACATTTATAAAATAGTTATTTTAATGTTTATGCTATTTACTAAATATTAATTGGTAGTACTTAAAATCAAGTGTCCATAAATATTTAACATTGATTAAATGCCTAGTTTAAAGGTTACAGTAGATTGACCAATACAACCTGAATTATCTGTCTTTTGCTCTGTGCATTGCAACTGTAAAGGTCCCCCTTTGGTCTAAGTAAGAAGCGAATAAAAAATTATTTACTTTAAAATTTTTGATGTAAGTACATATTTGAGATTTCAGGTCATACTTTATACTTAAAAATTATAGAGATAATGTGTGTTCTTTGTAATAAATCGCATTGTCTGCCGCTTTACTCGTGTAAACTTGACATTATCTTACGACATTCTTTTCACAGAAAATGTACAACCCTCAATTGTTTTTGATTTGTTTTAACACTTGTGGCTAAGTTATTTTAAGTAACATTTGGTACACTTTGATCGTGGTCACACGTAACGTACCTAAATCTTCATTTCTTTTACAAATAGTTTAATTTAGTTCCTTCGTCTTTAACCGCTTCAGCATTTCAATTAGCCAGAAAATCTAGTACATATCAGATATTACGAAAGCTTTCGTACATTTTATGGTCTATTGAAGTCAGATCTGGCCCAGCGGGTCCCACTAAAGGTCATTTAACTTGCTCCATCTCTCTCTAATTCCATACTAGTGGTCAAACTATTCATTATAATCTTGCTTATCATGTAATATGGTGGAATGAGCTATGTTTGAAAATGTAATAGACAAATTTAAAACACACAAAAATACCTACTTTTTGATTTGAACTATGATATTTTAAGTATGGCTTTAAGTATGGATTGGTAAATGTTTTGAAAAAGTGTATGAAAAATTTATGTCACGATTTACCTATATCTTAAAAACTCTTCCTATTTAGACGTGAAGCTTAACGTGAAGCCACAGAAAACTTAAGAACCTACATATAATATGTACTACTACTACTTTCTCAAAGATTTACGAAACTTATGCAACTTATAAAATGATCACGTCTTGTTAAATGTTAAAAGTTACTTATAGATTTTGCATGAAGATATTCCTTCACAAAAATTTGAATAAAAAAAATATAGTTCGTTTCGATATTATTATAATAATTTTTTATCTGTGTTATGCTATATTTGACATCCTGGCAGGCCAGTTGTAAAAAATAAAAACTGAGGACCATAGTCAATAGACGATAGAGACTTTCGAAAAAGTTGATAGCCGACTGGCCAGTTATAAAACATTAAAAAATTAGGACCATAGTCAATAGACGATAAGAATTTCGAACTTTGTCCCGTGGGAGCGACGGTAGCGTTTATGGCTGGCTGGTCGCCGCTCCTTGAGGAACCAAGGAATTTGTCATGCATAGCTACACTTTACATATATTTTCCATCTATTTTGTGTCTATTTATTCTACTTCCGAAACAGGAACGTCGTTGTTTATAGGTAGAGAATAACTCTACCTAGTTAAGAATTATACAGAAAATTATTCATTTAACATACATTTCTAAATAAGAAGATTTTTTTTAAAGTTCCGTACTTCCGTAAGAAGGGAAAGTAATCTGTTATCAACGTATATTTATTTCTATAATAGGTACGTTCGGTAACTCCTGATTTCTCGAAGAGGCAACTTCAAAGCTCTTCCAAATACATATAGAGAAAAATAAGCACTCATTTGATCTCGATTCCTCGAAGCTGTAACCCAAGCTGAAGCCATTTAACTACCGGGACGAATTAGCTTGGAGTTATAAGCCGAGAATTCTGTGTAAAAACTTGTGTGAGCGACATTGTCTGGGTTGCAACGGATGTAATACGCAATCACGAACACAAAAAATTATAGCTTTTTCAACTTGAAGGAGTTTTTTTGCGTCAAAAAGTCATTGTAATGACACGTTTCGATTGGTGTAAAGCTGCTCAGTAGCATTTTTTGTAGTTTTACAATTTTGTGTCGTGTTTAAAATTTAAATCATCGTTTTTACACGTTCTTTGAAGTAATAACTATGTTCAAACCACCGTGATAAAGTGTGTCCTTACGGACTAAAACAACAAAATATATTTCGATACCTATCTGTGTCAAAAATTTTTGGTGCTGAATTCGAGTTCGATTCAAGTTCATAAAAACGACATTAAAATAATTTAAAAAACACCAAATGCACAAAATCATAGTTTTGGATATAAAAAAAAATAACGTTAATAAAGTGAAGTGCTCGTATAAACAACCGACATTCTACATTTCATTGATCTTCTCCAATTAGTTATTTCCTTTTGTCCGTCTGTTTTCTTTCAAACGCTCCCTATAGTTACAATTAACCTAAAAATTACTTTGACCCGAACGTATTTAAATAAATACATGAAGTATTTTAGTTATAAGCTAAGAATGTTTTTTCAGGCCTTTTTATAGGTTATCTAGATTTGGGCTTGTTTTGTTCCATATTTATTCAGAATATATTTCCACCTAGGATTATTTCCTTCATTCAATATTAAAGAGCGATTTCACAAAACTAAATCAACTTTCTTAAAAGTTTCCTTAATATGATTAGAACAAAATATTTATGTTTCCAAGGGCCAGTAAATTAAGCTATACAGCTTGGACAGCTATTCTCATCAGTCATGATTAAAACTATGTTTAAACTTGCACTTGAGAGGCATTTAACTAAAAATAACTGTAAAACAGACAAAATATAAACATTCGGGCGTCAAGATCGAAATTAACTTCGTCTTATGCATTTCATTCATCCATCACTGGCAGCAGTATCCAACTTCCAAGGAACTTTACCTTTACAGGATATTTTGACTTATTCCTTTGAATATAAGGGTTATAAAGGCGTGAATATATTGTTCGGTAAAATTTGGTATGCTGGGTGTATATCTAAAGTTAGATTCGTAAGGGAACATTTAAGAAGACTTAATTAAGAGTTACGACTGCTTTCGCTTTCAAAAGAATTATTGCTCGGACGTAGCACTCCATCTTTGTTTGGATTATAAATAAAATTGATTGTTTTATCTATTATTATTTTATTAAGTGTCTTACTAAGGGAGTGGCTGGGTTATAGTACATACGGTCTACATAATATAAATATCGTATGATATTTATCATACTTCAATCAATTACTCGTTCAATCTACGCCTTGTGATTTATTTGAATCTTACGCCAACAAATATTATGTTCATAATCATAATGAATGCAATGCAATTTTTATTCAAATATTTCATTTTACATTACCTAGGGCGGTAAAACTTTGACAAATTATTATAATATAAAACCCACGTTTAAATGCAATAATACGTAAGCAAAAGGAATCATTATAGCATATTACGGGGACAATAATAATTTTGTGTTTTAAACTTTAAACTACACATTTAGAAAACTCCCACGCAATTTTTGAGATGAACAAAGACTTACCTTCACACCTTCCGTGGGTGATATTAACGATTATAAATGTTTTTTTCAAAACCTTGATTGCTTAACAAAAGTAAGATAAATTGTGTTTGCAGTTATTCATTGATCTATTCATTATTTTCAATATGTACCTACATACAATAATGCGTAGGTAACTAAGATACAAACATAGAAAAAGAGATCTACATATATAATATATTAATATTTAATATGTAAGTAAATATTACTAGTGTAAATGTAGATAGTGAGTATTCCTATATGAAACGTTGCTAAAAACAACTTTATTTTTTTATTATCTATTAAGATAATTTTATTTTTTTCCAAATTAAAATCACGTTGTATATAACTACAGACTTAAGCCTGAGAGCATGTCATCATAATTCATAAGCATATAAAATTCTAATTAGGCATATGAACATGAAAAAAAGCTCACTGTATACAGACCATGCCTACATTGTACATGTTTCTATAGATATGTATAACTAATAACTATTAGTTACATACATTATTTAGCGTGTATGTAATAAAATCAATCATGATATATTACCGATCTTATCACAAAAGATAGCCGGTGACAGATAACTAACTGGCAGATAAGGTAGTACGTAATGGTTAAGTAATATCGATAGTTCTTGGGAAATTGGGAAAGTGAACTATCAGCTGATAAGAATGTACTTCGAATTTCGTGAGAATATTGTATGAAGTTAAATTAAAGATAATACTAACGTTAAATCACATTTTTTATACATTTTTCAAGGTAAAATGGGTAATATAGTCCTATGTATGATTAAAGGACTGTTTTATTTACAGGATATCGAAAATTAAACCTTTCAGTTTATTACAAATTAATTTTAGTGAGAATTTATTCGTCCAAGTTTACTTTTGGATACGTATCATTTTTGTAATAAAAGGAAATATATCAAATCATTCTCAAGAGCACAGCGTGTACTCAATAATGTACATTTCATAATATTAAACTGCTTAAGTTCTTTGGTGTATGAAATTTCAAACTATGCTAACTGTTAAACCTAAATAAAAATAAGCAAATATCGATCACTAATAAATATAATAAATTGTACCGTTCTACATCCACGTTAGATGAAGAGCGATGGCCGATGGCCTAGATACGACGATCGTAAGTCTAGATTACGTGCATTCGTTTTTGTTGTTAATTCAATTTTAAACTCAAAGTTATTCCGTTCCTAAGATGTAAAGCAAAATCTTAATATGAATAGTGCATTGAAATCTTCGCTAAAGGTTATATAAACTTTGAACTTGCTATGCATGTGGTCCTTTTCAAAATTAAACTTACTTAAACTTAAAAAAAAACAAAATAGTCAAAAAAAAATATAAGGAAAACTCACAGTGAGTTTTAGTCCGTAAAACTCAAGTTGAAAAATTTAAAATACTTAGTCAACATTCATAAAATATTTATTACCTACTCCAAAAAAATGGAAAGTTAATCTCATCTTAGTGCCCCTACATAAAAAAACTATTTAACAAGATATGAGTATGTATATAAAAACTTAAATATTTAAAACGCATGCATCGCAGTGTGAGGAATAACAATTATATTTTCCGTTTTGTGATTACGTTGTATAAATTAGTTTCTTTAATTAGATGCTTAAACGAATTCACTTATTGCTTTTTATCATGAGCGAATCTAATTATTTTCACCATTTGAAGTATTAATATCCATATTTCAACGTTACCCGCGCTAAAATACAGATTAAATATCTGAATATGAAACTGACAGAAGAATATTTATGATCTGTGACACGATATTTCTATAATTATTTATGGATGTATGATGTGACTGTGAGAATGTGGAGTAATATGATTTGTTTTCTTATATTTCGTTTGTTAATTTACAAAAACAGGTCTTGTAAAATTAAATAGCTATATATTTTGCTTTCAAATATATTGATAAACGTGTGCAAGTAGATTCTGACATACCTATGTAGATAAGCCAATTTGTTGTATACCTACCTTATTTTGTCAAATCGTTCAGTACCTAGCTTATAAAAAAATCATCTTCATCCATAACAATTTAAAATAAATCAACCTTTCATACAATATGTAGAACAACGGTGAAGACTATAAAGCATGCGTGAGTTATCTAGGTACCAATTTAATCTGTAAAGAATTCCGTTAACCGTTATTAATCATAATGGATAAAGATAATTGTCCATTTCAAACTCTTTCATCGTTTTCCTAATTATTACTAGACCATAATGAATTAACGTATTTAATAGAGAAAAACAATTTTGCTATATACGAGTGCTTTTATTAGTGTAATTTAGCTAATTGTAACGAAGCAAGAAGTAAGTAGGTTACTTTTTATGAGACTTTTTTTGAATTCTTTCGGGTCCAGTTCTTCTGATTCATTGATCTGAATGTAATATATAATATTATTATAATACATAATATTAAAGTTGTTGGTAAAATAAGGTTGTTGGCTAGTCATTTGTAGATTAGTTTAACTGTTCCCAATTTTAGATAAAAACATATTAAACCGGATACAAAATAGAGTTTCCAATTCGGCACGTAAAAAATATGTAAATTAATAGGATTGCAAAATATTAAATATTTACATATGTATAACATATTAAAGCTACGTAACAATTCTACAAACTTATACGTGTGTGTGTTTGTGTATGATATGCACATGATATGTGTGTGTGTAATCTGTGTATATTTGACTGGAGGTACCTATTGTATGTACCTACTTAGTTTCTGTGATCTGTGGTACCTACTAACTAAATTAGCCTTGTTCACATTTTTGTAAGTTCTGTTATATTACATATCGACATTTGTGGGAAGTTTTCTAACTAGGTAAGATAAGATTTCAAATACCACGATTTTGACATTTAAATAAACCAAATATAGATTATATATATTTTTCCTTCAATGCATTTGAAGTTTATTTTTACACATAACACATTATTTGGCTGTATAATTAAGCGGTATTTAATGTTTTAACATCGTAATATGGGTAAATAGAAGGTCATATATTTAACAAGTGTTGTAACGTGACCGTGGGGTATTTAATGTATAATAAGAATAACGGAAATGCATAATGAGAGGTTATAAAAATGGCGCGAAGATTAAATGTCAGTTTTGCAAATAGACAAAAGTACAGACTGCATATTTTTTTGCTTAGATATGTTACCTATTTGTATGGAAAAGTTTGTAAAATAATTCTAATATGCTGGTAACGTGTATTGAATTCGTTGAAATTGGGTTAATTGATTGTGACGATTCAAAAGTAATTATGTGGATCCCTAAATAGGTATACATACTTAGACATATTATATATAATTGATTTGGATATTGAAAAACTGATACAACCTTAATTTTATATATATATGGGTTCTGTAGTACCTACTTTATTAAAATGAATAACAAATCTTTATATTTTTTAATTCCTGAAATCTTATCTTCTTATACCTATATAAAAATGAATCGCAAAATGTGTTGGTAAGCGCATAACTCGAGAACGGCTGAACCGATTTCGATAATTCTTTTTTTATTATATTCCTTGAAGTACGAGGATGGTTCTTATGTAGAGAAAACGTAAACATGTACCACGGGCGAAGCCGGGGCGGACCGCTAGTAAGAAATATAATTACATACATTCATACTTATCACATATCCCCAAGTACCTAATACAATCTTGAACATTCACTAATAATTATATTATTAAACATTAATATGCAATTTTTCAAAGGATGTTTATTGTTTTGAAAACCAGTTTAAATTCCCAATAGATTCCTGTGCTTATCATCTACAAAACTTAAATTCAATACCTGTTTGATTGCGTATACCGCTAATCCTTAAATGTCAAAACACCAAACACAGATTAAAAAAGAACAAACTCATACACTTTAAACTGGTGAGCGGATTCAAAACTTTTTGAACGCAAAGAATTTGAAATTGGAACGTGAATGTTTATACTTTATGGGTTAAAACATGGCCGCCAAGCAAGCAAGACGTCGCGCTCCGGTGGCGCGCAAAGAAATACTGCGGTGTCAAGGCAATATTCGCGAAGATTACATTACCTGCATGCTGTAGGAAATGCAAGATATTTTTGCAGGGAACACGGTCGATGACCTACAGCATCTATGGTGATTCTGACCACCACGGTACTATACCATAACTTTTAAGGTAACTCTTTCGTCTATGGTTTTTAAATAATCGTGCATAACTAAAAAGGTTTGACTGATGAATTTATTAACCAGAAGCACTAGAAATACAACGAGACCACCTGCTTTAATTAGTTCCAGTTTGAGTCATGAAATCCAGCTGCTTACTGACCCATCTCTCTTAATTGTGTGAAATTAAAGTTATCATGATAAATAGTAACTGTTTTATCTGGAACATTGAGAAGCCTGCACATGCATACTGAATACTTTTTAAATGAAAAGGTTAAATTTCTTCTTTTCCTTGTGAAAACATATTTTACAATTAAAATATATCGAGCTATAGCTAGTTTGTCATTAATGTATCAATAATTGTACCTAGATATATTTGAATATAAATACAGTAATTTGTATAAACTATGTAATATGTACCATATAGGCTAACAAATCCCCTTAATAAGTTAAGTTATTTACAACGCTGAAGACTTCTTCTATTCCATAAACCCCACCGCGGTCCACAATACAGATAAACTTTCAGCTCTTATTTGAAAAAGCTCCGTTCGTTGCGGTCTCTAAGACCATAATATTATATTATAAAAAAAGGCCGGCAATGCACCTGTAGCACCACCACTTTTACAGGTGGCCCGCACGCTCCTTAGTCCTATGTTTACAGTTTACTCTACTAAAAACTGTCGTCAAATCCGTCCTGCTACAGTCCTACAGATATTACGAGGAACTAAGAAACGGCCAAGTGGCCGGCTACACTAAACAATTCCTGTTTTGTTTTTGAACATGTATAATATACTAGCTGTGCCCCGCACTTTTACCCGCAGTGCTCCGCTTCTATTGGTCTGAACGTGATGTTATAATAATATAGCCTATAGCCTTCCTCGATAAATGGGCTATCTTACACTGAAAGAATTTTTCAAATCGGACCAGTAGTTCCTGAGATTAGCGCGTTCAAACAAACAAACAAACTCTTCACACTGAATTAAGGACATTACAACCAGACACATCAATTTATTTTTACTACAATTATGCCAAACCACAATTCGGCCAAATATCTCGATCAAGCCATTCTAATGCGTCTCAGTTTATCCAGTGCCATGATCTAGTTAACAAGTAATGGCCCAGTGGTTTGCCTCATTTGTGAAGGTTATGCATTCGCTTTTTGTCTCCAATGCAGTTTAGATTACTATATCTAAATGTATTAAAGAATCGTGATGTCATTTAAGCATCACTGGAAGTTGAATGAAAGAGATGCTCATCATCATTATGGGTTTGTGACTTTCTTACTTCCGGGATGCTGCGATGAAGTTTTAGACCGTAGTTTACAAGTATGTTTTTCAGTAATGTTTGTTTGGCAGCCTAATCTTAAGAACTACTGATTCGAATTTAAAAATCCTTTAGTTGGATAGTTTTGAAATGAAGGAATGAGGAATGCAATATGCAAAGGGCATATTTAGAAAGCACAATACGGAATATATCTTGAGAAAAATATACAAACAATATTTTTCTTAACTTTTAGTCCAATTCTGAAATTTCAAACATAAGACGAACGTGACACCTTATCTCCTGGACTGATTATAAAATCACATTGCTAATTCAATAATTAATTAGAAGGGATGGAAATCCGGATCCAAGACAACATTCTAAGCCTAGGTCAACAAGTACAATTTATGTCTAAGTGGAAAAACGTTAAATGTACATAATTCCTTGTAAAATACAATATTACATAAGCAATGGGATATAGGAAATAGTTCTCAAGGTCTCACAGCGACCTGCGCAGGCGCATACCGTGCGAAGCGTGACAATGTTGGATTAAATTGTATTATGTAAAAAATACTATTATTTATATCTGTTGTAAATTACATGTAATATTTACTTATGCGGTTGTCAAGGTTATGGTTTCTTTTGTACCCATGGAATTTTTTACATCCAAACATTATTGACTACCTACGTTATACTTTTTAGGGCTATGAAAAGTTGCTACATCAAGGATTGTTAAATCATTGATGAAAAGTTTATAGTGCAATTCGCAGTGCATTCAATGAATTCAGGTACATACGTTATGAAAGATGTGGGTTTAAAAATGGTACAAAAAAAAATAGATTTACTTAATGACTAAAACTTCATCAGAAAAGTTCCCTATGCGTCTTCTTTATTTATTGTGTGAGAATAAATTGAAATTGCAAATAAATGATACGAAGATTTTTCATTAAATTTACCTAGACAATAAATCCTATTTGAAAGCAAAACAACAGGATAAACCAAATCAATATAATATTATTTAAGAAATTTCCAGAAGTATCTATCGATCTTCTACTGATTTAGATAAAATTTAAACACGCTATAAATATGAACCATTATGTACGTATATGGGTAGATGACCGATCTATGATTTGCACAGCTTTAATTGATACCAGTTATTTTTTTTTCTTTTCTCATGTTTTTGTCGTATCACTTACAAAACTATGAACCATGCAGTAAACTCAAACATTGTTGTACAAAAAGCTACAGTTATTTAACATCAAGATTAAAGCACGACCGCATTAAACGGTTAAACTTTCAAACTTAATCATAGAACGATAATAAAAACAAATTGACATTCATTGCTGATTCAGTATGATAAAACATTCCTAGACACCTATTAGAAAAGCAATGTACGTCAACTGCTATAAAAAGTAAAGTATTATGATACAAAACCATAATGACGCAAAAAGTTAGGAATTCGCAATGTTTCGCAATTAGATAGAGACAAGCGTATGCATTTAAACAAGAGAGAAAGAAATAAAAAAAAACCGGCCAAGTGCGAGTCGGACTCGCGCACCGAGGGTTC
>CAJQZM010030038.1:0-15829 GCA_907164665.1 Colias nastes | reverse complement strand
TAAGGGTTCCGTTTTTTCCTTTTGAGGTACGGAACCCTAAAAATAAAAGAAGATAATTTTCCCCCTAATGTTAGATTGTCAAGAAAATCGTATTGAGTCAACGGGCACATAAGGGTCGAATCGGTCAAATGCGTCAAAACAATGGTGGTGAAAGTTGTGAAATTTATTTTTAGAAATTATGCGCGACGTATTTTAATACGTGAATTAATTTTTGTATTTGTTGAGTGTGATATTGTATGCATTTTTCGTGTAGAGCCTTTTGATATCTATAAAATATTGAAAGCGAAGTTCCGTGTCCCCTTGTTGAATCGCATCGAGGTAAGTTTCTTTCTAGTAAATGGTTACTATGTTAAGCCGATTCAAATGTGCTTCAAGAAGAAGTCTTATTGAACAAATAAATGTTTGTGTTTACAGGTAAGTAGAAAATCAATTCAGGTAGGCTAGTCTTTTCAATTTCCAGATAAGAGAACCCATAGGTAGACCTATGTTTTTTTTCTGCATGGGGGAAGCTGTATAGATTGATGTGATGAACTTGAGTCTTGAGCAATGTAAAAGGAAATAGGCTTTTTGTTCTGAAATCAAGAGACTCAACGGGATAAAATAGGTTAATAGTTGGATTGTTAATGGACGAAGCCGCGGGCACCAAGAAGTTATGAAATAAAATATATTGAAAATAATTTAAAACTTATAAATCGTTATATATGCGATTTATGAATAACGGAAGGAATTATATTACAATTTATATGCATATGAGTTGTACGGAAAGCGTAAATAACACACATTTCTTCGACTGGTTTTAAGTTTATTTTGCAATAACATTTATCTATTTATTATTATCAACAAGCTATTTTTCGCGACTTTGTTTGTTAAGATAAGTTATGACATTTTATTCTGAAGTATTTTATTGTACTGTTAGGTACATCGTCAAGACATCGTCGTAACAGGGTTTTATTAAATTCTTTAAATTATCTGAAATAGTTATTTTTTTATAATATAATAATTAATAAGACCAGTTGCTCGTCTAAATATCTATCTCAATGTGCATTCTTGCAGTATTGTAATTTGTAATAATATGATGGCTGATAAAAGTGAAATTTTAACATTTTATAAGATTGATATTACAACTGTTCATTTATTCTGTGTGTCACGAGCGTTAGCGAAATCTATAGAACCTAGTTGTGTTATTAATTTATAAATTAATGAATACAACATTATTCTAATTTATTTTAAATCTACCATATTGCATTCAAATGTTGTCCAAGATAGTATAACCCTTATTCAAACGCGAGCCTGTGGAGGAGTTAACAAAAAAGTAAGATACGTTCCCAGGTAATTTTGGGTCGTAGATTTCAAAAATACACACAAAAGAGGGGTTAGTGGGGGGGAAGTAACCTTTTTTTGGTGGGAAGTATATATCCCGTCATCTGTTCTCTCTTGTAAAAAGGTTGGAAAGGTGGGAACTATAGCTCCCAGTGTCCAATATGACACCAATATTTTCAAACACTAGCTAGTTGCCCTGACTCCACTTGTGAATTAAATTTTATCGTAAAAATTTTTATAGATCATATTTTTTAATAAAGCAGGTGAAAGTACTCATCAATGCAAGTTTCTTTTACTAAGGGAAGAATTCGGGAATTGAAAAATGAATGACTTCAACATAAACAAGGCATTTTTCTAAAACAAAATAAAAGCAATAGGTAAATACTAATGTATTGAGTTAAGATGTCTAATTATCTGATCAGGAAACAATGAATAATAATAAATAAGTTGCTTATACCAACTAAAAAAGATTTTTTAGACCCACGGATTTTATATATAGAATTTCCGAATGTCGTGTGCAGTGAAGAACACTGGGATGATATCTTCCCACTTATAGACTTAATTTCAATCGACTCTACCAAGGTATAAACGAAAGATTCTGGGCATATTTTTACGTTTCACGCAACCGTTATATAGTCTAGTTTACATAGCTAAAACTCAAATCTACTTATCTAATTTTTTTTCAGCACTACACAAAAAACTAAAAAATAACGGTCGTTTTCGGCGGCAAAATCACGTCCCCTGACTTTGACGTGTGTTTACATGTAATAATTCTCTGAAAAGTGTTTCCATGAAAAAAAGTTCTCTGGAATGTTAAGATTGCGTAGATAAATATTACACTGCATTAGGTTTAAGCATATAAAAATAAAACACGATTTACTTCAATCTGAGACGTGGGAAGTATAGCTCCCAGCGTTTTAATAAGGGATAATTCATAATACTTATAGCGTAAAACCATAGAAATGCGAATAACAAACTGTTATTTACCTAGATTTGTACGCGTAAAACCGACGGGCTCTAGGCTCTAGCTTTGATTCCTAGTGCATATAGAAAAAAAAAAATGTTTCGGCCAGGCAGGACACAGAGGGGTGATCGTTCCCGTACTCTCAAACTGATCATATTCATCTGCCCGATAGTCCAAGGGGAGACGGGTTATCATTTTTATAAGTCGTTAATAAAAATGTCATAAGTCTTTTACTTGTACCAAAACAAGGTATTGCGTAAACCAACACCTTTCTCACAACCTTTCAACCTATTCAACGACACTCTATTATAAACCTTATCGCTAGTACTATAAACTTGATTATAAGTTAGCAAAGCATTGTTGTGGCTAATGATATTTTAGACGGCTATTAACTGTACTATAGACAGACCTTCTGATCCTATTCAATGACGAGACACTTTCACGTAAAAATGATTATAATAGTATTAAAAGTACGTATGTACTTAATATTAAAATAAGATAAATGTATTTTTGGTTCGAAAACAGATCTACCATTGTGCTATAGATTATCTCCTTAGGGTCAGGAAAGAAGATTTAAAGGACTTAAAATTTTTTCGTTAAAATATCTATTAAAATTACAATAGCTATCCTGTAAAATTTTTCATCTTTTGCTATACACTGTAAACTCCAACCTGACCATACATTATTCTCCTTATGAAAATCTAATTCCCTTACAAAAACATTTCTAACAGGATAGGCTTCACCGCAAATCATAATCCGTTTGCCACAGTTACGCAACGGGTTGCTATGCTCCGATTCTCTCTGGGTAATGGGCTTAGTATTTGCATTAATGTTACGGAATTCCTCATTATTTTGCTCTTCAGAGCTGATAATTGCGGTACTAAGTGGAATAGACTTTGATCAAACAGAAGTGGAGCGGATAGGATGGTGTAAATGGGATTGAAATTGGGTAAAAATGATAGAAAGTAGAAGTTGTGACCCGTTTGATTAAATCTACCAACCTATAAAAGAGATATTTGCTTATGTTGATATTACTAATTTTCTTTTATAAGGAGTTTCTTTACATAAGGACACATTCAATGAGAAGATATCGAAAAAGCTCGTTTTAGTGTTACAAAAATATATTAAAACAATGAAAGGACTTAAAAAGATGTAGTTACAGTATCATTTCCGATCTATGAATGGATTTAACCCATTAGGTCAACGACATTCAACAGGGAATTAGTTCTCCCGTGAGGATACATACTGCTATGGCCAAGTGCAGGGTTATGAGTCTAACTGCACAAAACAATGAATAGCAATAGTATCATAGAATTTTAGGCAGAATAACCCTTTACGACCTGAAACTAGGCTAGCTTCTACAAAATACCTCAGTTTGTAAAATGCTTTTAAAAACATATAAGAAATGAAAATTGATGATGAACGTCGTAAATAAACGCAATAATGGTTCACTAGTTAATTCAAATAAAAAAATTTTACAAATAAATCAAGGTATCTTCATAATTTCCTAGTATTAAATCAAAGTTAAATACAATAGAAAATAGAGGAGGTAACGTAAACAATTATTTATTATAGCAACACTATAACGTTTCATAATAATTAACTAGAACAATAAAGGCACAGATAATATAATATGTACTAGGTAAGATTCATCGATGTTTTAAAGTGGAACGGCCTTTCGTATCGCGGAAGTATTGCCAGCATGCAAATTATGCGGGTATTAATATAATGCATGCTATTTATAATAACAAGTTAAATGGAGCAACATCCATTTAAAAAGGGTATTTATGATAGCTTTTAAGTGCGTTTTTAAATATGTGAAAGACTAATAAGTAGTTAGATATCTTTCAGTTTAAAGGCAAAACATATTTAAAACTTAAATATGGCAACAGCAATGAAATTAATAATTATAGATACCTATATTACTCACACTATTTTTAATTTAAAGGCATATGCTAATATATATATTTTTTTAATGTGAGATTTTAATATCCTTTAGAATCCGGATATGATGAAACATAAAACATATATTAACTAGCAATAAATAAGTTTTTGATGCTTATATTCAATTCCGAATGTTTTTAGGAAAGATTTGAATAAATTGATAAACCGACCTCGACATCTAAATCAATTAGGTGGGTAGGAATTTATAATAGCGTTTTACTCAAACTCAAAATTTTAATACTTAAGTCATGCCTTCTTTATAAAGCGCCTTTAAAGCTTCACGCGTCCTACGTACATTATTTGCTCGTAACTAAATCAGTATGTTATAGTAGGACGCGTGAGGGGTTAATCGTCATAATACTTACGTGGTAACTATTTAGTAATCTATGATAATACATTGAATGAAGTATAAATCACTGAGTAAGAAAGTACCGATAAGGCTCGAGATCGGACAAAAATCTCTACATTTTGAAGAAAAGTTTTCATAAACAATCAAGATGTAAAAAAGGCTGTAGGTACTATGGGTTCATAAGCGTATAGTATTAAAGTTTCTTGCACATAAAAAGTATATCTCATTAAACTTTATAAAAAACAAATAAAACCTGATGTCACCAGAGCTCCCGGATGCGGTTGAATCAAGAGTATTGTGTTCCTTATAAAAACGGGACGCGAGTGTTGTAGGTATGTTAATAAAAGAGTGATGTCATTAGAGTTAAATTTATAAAAAAGAGGTTATTTTTACATACATGCCGATATTTTATAAGATAATACTAATTTTATAAGATCTAAAGAGCAAAAAAAAAGGGAAGTGACCTTTTTTTTTTAATTGGGAATAGGGAAGCGCTTGACCACAATCTCGCCTGATGTTAAGCTGAGATGTGGTCTAAGATGGAACGCGCTTCCCTAGAAGGTACCTGTTTACTCTACGCTTGAAGACCCCCATATTGTACTCGTCGGGGAACATCGCATACCTACGCATCGAATTGTGATTCTTACGTTGTTTTTCGCAACATCGACGAAGATAAATGATTTGTCAGATACAAAGTAAAGGTAAATAAACAAACACATAAATCTAATCCTTGATGTTTATATGTTAAGGTTGTATTGCAATTTATATCTTACTGCACATGTACCTACTTCTGAGTAAATACTTACTCATGGTATAAAACTAAAGTTTACAAACGTGTTTTTGTCTCAATTACACATTATTAGTTACGACTGATAATGTGTAATTGTTGCTATATGCCTGCGAGACGTGGAAGGTGACAAAGAACATCTCTTCGCAAATCCAGGTTTTCCTGAACCGCTGCCTTCGTCAAATCCTCGGTATCTGCTAGCCCGAGACGATATCCAATGACCAGTTTTGGGTACGCTGTGGTGAGATCGCGATTGACCATCAAATTAAACGCCGCAAGTGGAACTGGATTGGCCACACGCTCTGAAGGGAAACTGATCATATTCAAAGCAAGCCTTAAACTGGAAAGTGGAACCCCCAAGGAAAGCGTGAGCGTGGTCGTTCTACACAAACCTGGCGGCGGACAGTCATAGATGAAGCCAAGAAAATCGGGAAAACTTGGAGCGAGATCAAAAGGGAAGCTCTCGATAGAAACGCCTGGCGGAGCACTGTGGATGCCCTCTACCCCCGCTAGGGGACACAGGAACATATTAAGTCAAGTCAAGTAAGTCAAGTTACGACTGAACATATTATAAATGATTAGACTTTTTGTTTGTTTCGATTTTCTAAATCTAAAACTACCCGACCGATTTTAAAAATTATTTTAAACGCGAGCGAATTCAATCAAAGCGCCTAGTATGTAAATATAGGCTTGGTTCCGCAGCATTACTCCATAGTTCCGATTCTTGTTACACTAGTTTCATAAACCAATAGTAACCTTCAAAATATTAATTAACTACGCTAATTTAAATATAACTTTCCCCATATTTTAGCACGTTAATATATGCGTAATATATTGCTACATTTATGGCAAGTAAGTGCAATTTGCTGGCAATATGTTCATGACAGGAGCGTTGCAGTTTCGCAAGTGGAGGCCGCGTACGAAACGCGATGTGCATACTTAATCATGTTTATAGACTTGTTAAACGACGATATTTTTGTAACTTTTATATGGATTTAGTCCTGTCTGGAATTGGGATAGAAGCAAATTAGATATGTATAGCCTGGAAACACGAAAGTTGTAGCTCTCTGACATAAAATCAACGCTTACTTTAGAGGTATGTTTGCGAAAAGAACTTCTGAACGGATTTTCAGGGTGGTATTTACAGGGGGGTATTTAAATTCTTATTACAAAAGTGCAAATAAGGTATTGTAGTCCTGTGACATTTGTTTTTTACACCCATTCACACTTAACATCAGAAATTAAATACCTATTTGAAATGTGAAATTAAATAATATTTTATCTATCGTAGTATGGTTATCTATGGTATTGTGTATAGTTTTGTGATTTATGCTTTAAACATAGATTACTTTTGAAATGATAATAATTAATTGATGAAAATAATTAATATTAACAACTCTACATTTATCTATTTTGAATTTACCAAGAGACTAGCAAGGTCGTCAAGTTACTAAAACCTATAAGCCATAAAAGGGGCCGAATAACAACAATTATCTCGACATAAAATTACTAAATTGGATATATCAAGCTTTGTATCGTTGCAAAATAAAGGAAAATTAATAAAATTAGGAATACTACCGGTTACTAATTGTTTCTGTTCGTACGTTATTGTTACTTTGAGTTTTTTGTGCTTTTGATCAGAAGAACTTGACATTTATTTACCAGGACTAAAATCTGATTAAGCACTTCTCCCTAATACTTCAGCGGAATTTATTAAACGACCAAATCTTATGTTAATAAATATTAAAAAAATTGTTGTTTGAAATTTAAATGCAATTATTTACATTATTTACAACATAAAACAAACTCTAACTCAAGCATTATATTTATTCAGTAAGACTTCTTCTAGAAGAACTTTTGAATAGTCATACCATAGTGAAGTCCCATGTCCCCTTGTGGGGTAAGGGGCAGATACATTATGCATATAATATCAGTTTCACTGATCGATTTTCTTTAGGGACAAGTCCCTACGTCCCAGATATCTGAATGCCTTGACTTCAGTAAGTTGTAGGTAACTAGAAACAGAACCTCCCTTTAAAATCCTATATTATTAATTGTATCATATAAATTTTCACACGCAATGCCATCGATAGCTTACTAATTGTATTACAACATGGCGACCTTGCTATGTCTAAGATTCGTACTTGTTATCTAAACATTCTCTTTGTCGATCGTAAATATTATTACGATTTATAATTAGCTTTGATTATTTCGAAAATTATAAAAAATATGGACTTTTGTCATTTTCAATTATACTTAACAACACAATGATAAACGTTTGAGTTTAGATTATTGTAAATTTCAATTTTTATTAATATACCTACCCGCAAGCAAAATAAGCATGTGATCATAATCAAGTGGTTGAACGACTTGAACCAATAGTGATCTTGCGCCAGCTGTTTTGCAAATACCTTTGTATTTTCATCCCCTATTTCAACGCTTATAAATGTTACAGACAACTTACCGAAATTAAAATAAATATCTACCTAAAACCTATGTTATAATATTAGAAAATTATCTCTATGTAAATATTTCAGTCTGAAAGTGCGTGTCGTAGTTACTTAGCAATAAAATAAATAGTTTGTTATTCAACGACGTAAACATACTTGTATAGAATTATGCAATAGAAGTTGAATGTTGGCAGCGAAATTTTTAATTAATTATCTATAGTCAACAGCTAGCTTTCTTGGATTATATCATCGAGTATTTGCTGTCGGCCATATATAAAAAATGCAAACGACAGAAAAACTGACACCATAAAGTTAAAATAAGAACCGCAAAACAATGAATTTATCATGGAGTATTATAACTTATAAGCCCTTGGGATAATTCGAATACGATAAAAGGTTAGTTCTATAAGGTCATGGAGTCCATTGGCATAGGGCATAGATTATAAAAGCCCTAGTCAACACGGAAAGTGAAAGTGACTTACCTCGAAGTCGTTACGATCCCGCACCACCATTACTTTTTTGAAGAAAATCTGGGGCATATCGTCACCTTTAATTCCACCACAATTATATTTAATTAAATAATAATAGTTTCAAAATCACTTTAAAACTTTTTTGTCCGCATTAATTTTGGCTGTATACGCAAAAGTCACTGTCATTTTTTAATGTCATTTATTGGCGCGAATTTTATGATTTTTTTAATTTTTTTTAAATTTTTCACCTTCCACTGTGCACTGTCCAATTTAGATTAAATTAAATTAATATTTCTTGAATTTTGTATGCTAAACAGCTGTTATATAAAATTTTGACACGGAACGTTGCCTTCTAACGTTGTGCATTGGACTAACCACAAACAAGTATAATGTTTACAAGTACGAAATGCCGACTTGACTTGGCACTGTTGCAATATGTATATTTTCTATCACAGATTTGGTCTCTATTTTGTTGATATTAAGGTATAAATTTATTCGAAATAGCTTGCAAAATTCGTGTCGATAACCGTTTGGCCTGACTATTGCGATACCTTGACTACTTATATGAGATCAATCCCGATTGATTTACTATATTCAGAATTTGTTACTTATGTCGAACGTGTCATATTGCTCAACTATACATATAAGTAAATTGCAATATTTGCAATATTTCTAGAATATACGTTTCATTACAAGATAATATTTCAATAAACACTCTAGTCTCTACGAGGCATTCCTTTCTTTTGCAGACACTGTGAACTCTATATCATTATCGATAGTCGAGAATGTGTGTCTCTTTTTCTATTATTTCATGTCAAAAAATTATACGCTCTAGTATGTATGAAAGAGTTCAAAATTAAAATGTTTCAAATTAAAAAGCTTGTATTCATCTCTGAACTTTAATTAGGTCACAACCACTGTCACAACAGTCTTTTGAATAGTTGAGCGGATACTGGATAGTAAATATATGTAGTATGTAATGTCACAAAGGTATTGGATACGTAAAAAATGGTACGGAACTTACGGAATTACCTATGCATAGAGCGAATTTCTCATCAAAACGTCATCATGCAAAAACATCTTTTTGGATATTTACGACATTTATACATCATAAGGATGGCGTTTTAGTGATCCTTTATGTTAACATTAAAATTTGACGGAATTACTGTATCACTAAAATACACACATGCGGATATTTCTTATAACGTTGTAACGGAACCCTACAGATCTTTTCACTTATTTTTTATCTATTTATAAAACCTTTTTACTATGTTTAGCTGCAATAAACTCGTTGCTATTCAGAAGAAAATTCCACTTTCTCTGAGCATGTAGTTTATCCGATTTTAGAAGCAGTTAGCATATTAAAATGGTAACGATACGTGTGTAACTTCCTGACTAATTTGCATATTTGTCTGTTTTTAATTATTTATATTGAAGATTCTATTTCAATTTGTTTTGGTCCATAAATAGAATGTTTTGTAAAAAATGTTCTTTCGTGTGTTTATTGTGTGTCTGCAGTTTAATAATTAAATTTATATTAAGTTTATTAGTTCTGCATCAGAGAAGAAATGTAAAATATGTTACAAATTGAGTATGTTTATCATTTGGATTTAAAAAAATCAAGCTTAATATACCTATGAGGTTCAGAGACGGGGGTAAAAAAATGGGGGTAGCTATCTGACCCCTTTAATTACGATAAAAAAAATCTGATTTATATTGTATAACTATTTATAAAAAAATTGTTGATGAAGTTTGAAATCAGCAATTTTTACGGTTTACGCCTGCGCGTTTACAGTACTCCCAAACTGATAATGCGCATAGAAAAATTCGTCACTGTTCGGCAACTGTCATATTCCCCGAGCTTCCGAAGATGATATGTATATAGAGTGGTTAAATGTATTTTCTTCATGCATAGTTTATTAGAATTATGAGTTTTATTGTGATTTTATGGTAAAAGAGATAAGTAACGAAATTTGTTTCGATAATTCAATGTAAGTTAAAAGCGAGGATAAGCCACACGATTGCGAATATATATTAATTGTTGTATTGATTTACTCGGAAAATTATATACTTAAACTATTAATTATTAAAGTGTCTTACTGAAGCTGGCGTAATGATGGATGTATGGAAGGTTAAAATAAGACAAAGTTTATATTTAAAAAAATCATTTTCAAACACTGGTTTACATTTTAATTGTAGAAATCTAATCATTAAAATCTCAGTCCAAAGGATTTACAGAATCAGGGATTATCTCTATTTCTGATATCGTAGAATGATCAGAATTTTCATTATGCTCTTATTAATTTTCACTTTCCCCACTGCAATCTGCTACCTGTGTAAATAATCATTTTATCGGAAAATTCAACTTTGAAACAAAACTAAGAAGGGTATGTAACAGCAGCTCTATACAGGGTTACTTGTAAAACACCAGCAACCTCGGACAAGATAGCTAACATCATAGGTAACAACATTTGTTCTACGACTTTTGGCATAACGCAATAAATTATTTTTAAATGATTTTTTAAGCTTTTATTGTACTCTCCTAACATTTGTAAGTCTATGTTCTATTCATTATCGAAAGGACGACGCGACGCCCCCTTCCCCCTCTCGTTCGCTTCTTGTTTACGTAATTTTTGGGATGCGCGTAGAGTTTATAATATTCAAACGGAAAATTAAATGAATATTTATTTTTGTATGAAAATAAAAACTAACAAATTATCAAAAGTCGTAGAACAAATGTTGTTACTTATGATGTTAGCTATCTTGTCCTGCGAGGTTGCTGGTGTTTTACAAGTAACCCTGTATAATTCCATACAGAGATAATAAACGTGCGGTCATCACCAATATATAAAGACGACTGACGGATTTTTGAATTTTTTGACTGACAGGCTACCGTCACCTATCGCCTGAATTGTTTTCGATTGTGTATGACTCTGAATTGACTCCTATTTCTTTTGAATAAGGTGCAAGATGCAAGTGCATTGTTTTGGGCACTTACGATTCAATGATTCGGCGTGATTCGGGTGTTTCTGGAAATACGATAATTAGCGAAGATCTGCATGCGCATTATTAATTTTGGAGTACTGTACTTTAGCAATATTGTAGTAATGTGAAATGAAATATTTATTGCGCACTCAATTAATAATATAAGCCTGTTTTAATTGGATTTTCTTTAAATTTATATTGCAATGGCTAAAACCGATTTCGTCAACAAATCTTATTCTAACCAATGATATAAGTAAAAAGGTGATCCCAATATTTTTTATTTGTTTTTATTGAAGGAAATGGTAAAATAATAAAAAGTAATCGTCTCAGAATCTCTAAAGTATGAAATGCGTATAATAATTTTATAGTTCGGAGTAGTTCGGACTAGGTACGCAACATTTCTGTGATCTGTGGTACGCAATATAAGTATGAAGACATCTTGCAAGTTATCCAATAACTAATGCGTCTACAAAACTGGGATATTTACATTTAATATTTTAATAATTATGTAGGTAGTTAGTTAATGACCAGGCTTTGCCATAAACATTGTATTAAATTTTTAATTAATTGTTGCTCTAACGGAAAAATAATAAAAACAATATTATGACAACTTAAATATATTACTAATTGAGACGATCGAAAGATTAATATAGTGTTACGAAAATCGAAATATTAATAAATATATTGTATAACATTGTATAATAATGTTTGAGGTTATAGAACACTAGCTTTCCGCCCGCGGCTTCGCCCGCTTTGTCTAAATTCTAAAACATAATAAATTATACTATACTAAAACCTTCCTCTTGAATCACTCTATCTATTAATAAAACCGCATCAAAATCCTTTGCGTAGTTTTAAAGATTTAAGCATACATAGGGACATAGGGACAGAGAAAGCGACTTTGTTTTATACTATGTAGTGACTAGCATTCTACCCGCGGCTTCGTTCGTATCGCGTAACAGTCGCTTCGCATACAAATCTTTAATTAAATATCAAGTTTTAGTACAGAAAGGTGACAGACAGAGAGGACTTTCAAATCTAATATTGTTAATTACAAAAGGTATACTAGGTATTTTTTAAACTAAATATTTTATACTTACCGGCTTCTGATTTGCGCAAATTTAAATTATTTTATGGTATTCAAATACGGTACCTCATCCCTCTTTTTTAGACTCATTTGTCACTCTTAAAATATACAAAAAACAAAATTTTATCGATACACTTAAAAATATTAATAATAATATACTGTAATCAGACAACTATAATCGTCACAAAGCAGATGTTTTTATTACATAATTATTATGTCAGTTTTAATTCCACATTTGTTTTTTTTGCCAATTTAATTTTTCGAACGATAACTTATTAAGATTGATAGCAACACTGAAAAACGTGTCGTGCTTGCACATCACGTTTTCCACGTTAGATAATATAATTTCTAATTGCTAAATATATTTTTAACATGACTTTATTTGCGCGATTGTTGATTAATAAAACATTGTGACGGGTAATTACTAATTATTCACTTCCATGTAACGTAATAGTATATTGATACGAGTTTCAGTTTGATGAAAGTAGATAATAACTATATAAATTATTGTATATCGTTACATAGATATTATATATAATATACATTGTGAATGTAGGTAGTAGCTAATAGGTATGTAGGTACTTACATCATTTTTTTAACATCGGTAAAAAAAGAGAAATTAATAAATCGATAAATTTTGATGAAATTAATTTTGAATAGATCAAAGAGAGATTCATATTTAAATGTGTAGGTATTTGTTTTCTTTAGTCTATTTTCAATGTTTCAGTTACGTAGGGGTCAACCCTACGCGTGATTTAGGTAAAACTTTATAAACAGTTAGGTACCCTCAATTTCCATAGTGCGGTAGATTTGAAAGTTTCTGTTTTTTATGTGATCTACTTAAAGTTTAAACAATAATTAGACGTAGGTATACCATGATAGAAATCGGCTACTGCTACAACCCAAAATGGTAAGTAGGTACTTTTTGCTACTTACGTTTAAATCAAATCCACTGGCGATCCAAGACCTCCTGCCCAAGAGAAGACCTGTGACATATTTCCTCCTCCATTTAGCTAGCAAGCCATCGTTGCTCCTCCTCCTTTTCGAGTGACGATTCACAACATACCGATCCATTGTCCTTGCTCACCAACCGTTCAATGAACACCGTCCAACACAAAACAAACGAAACGATGGGTGCGACCAACGGACGTGCTAAAACTAACTCATAAAAAAATCTTCAACGCGATATTATGTTATATAAATTAACCCACTAATTACGAATATGCATTAATAAATAATAATATAACGCGACCGCGATGTTTAGAAAGTGAGCTCTATGGTCGGGGCGAATTCTTTTTTCGAATTTGACATTTGCCTTTTGGCGGGCTATCCAGACGTCGTCCTTTGACAAAGTTTACACGGTCAATAATATACATTACACTTATTGTTACCTTATTTGTGTTACGGTATGTTGGAACGAATACGGACACGTGATCCGAATGAGGTATCTTCGTATGCGGCACCTGCTATATCGGACAATAGATCACTCGCTATGCGGCGCATCAATTTGTCCTCCATGTAAGTAGGTAATTTTCAAACCTACATACTACGCCAAGGACGCTGTAGGAGTCATAATAGAATTTGTTACAGTTCCACATATGACATATTAGTCACCTGTGAGAAATTTTCGAAAGGGCACAAATAAATATTTGTCCTATTTGTTGTATTTTCTATTTGAATGCGTATAAAAACCAAATTTGCGATTATGTATCTATCTATTTTATTTAATGTTTTAATATTATAATAAATACAAAAGTACATCGGAAAACAAAACAATCAAGTAAATACTTACCGGTTATTTTCCATATACCTATGGGCTATGCACATTAATTGCTTTCGGAATACATTGTACATAAGCGTTATAAACCCTGAGTTCACTAAATAGATTTTATGTAAATAGTAAATAGTTTACTGTGAAAGAAAATGTAAGGTTGATCTATAAATTAAATTTTGCCACGAAATTATTATTAGTTACATTTGAAATAAAGTGTTTTATGTAACCAAAATAATATATAATCATGGATAAGACATGATTTTTTTTGTTATGTCAGTGTAAGCAAAGTGGCAGGTGGACCACCTGAAGCACTTGTAACACTGCACTAGTAGTGTTACAGGTGCTTTGCCGGCTTTTTATCGGTAAATATAAAAATATGCTCTTTTCTTGAATTTTTTAACTCATTTCATAATGTAGTAAAAATAAAATTTTAACATTTTACAGGGCCATTAATATGTATCTATATCAAACGATTGATCTAAATATTATTGAATGAGCAGACAGCAGGTAAGCAAGGAATCTATAAACATCCTTACGAAAACAATTTTACATTTGAAATTACAAAAGATTACTTTTCAAGAAAACAACATTTGATGTGAGTGAATTATGGGATGGAAAATGTACAGCTGACACGCAATAATATTATGGAATACTCAATACACGCAAGCAAAGTCACAGACGCAAAGTTTAGTAAGATCAATAATACTTAGTTAACATGAATTTTCTACTACTTTCCGAACCGGTGGTAAATTATTTTTTTGTATTTCGACGGCTCAAAAGCGCTTCTAAACAAAATATAGGTGCTAAAATAAATAAATGTTTGGGTTTGAGTTTGAATTTAAATACAGTATTTTGAACATTACTATCAAAACTTTGCAGGAGAGCAATAAATGTTTCGTGTACTGTTAGTTGTTCTCAATCGAAAATAAACTTATGCAGATTCTTAAAATAGATAGTTAGCGCCAAAAAAGCGATAGCAATTTAATAGAAACATTTCAAATCTTGCGTTAACCAATAGTTAGTCTAGTCTATGGTCTAGTATTATTTATGATCTGTGCCTATAGTTTTTTATGTAGGATCATTGTGTGTGTGGAATGCTGGAAGGACACCTTATAAATGCGCATAAAATCATAAGCAAGCTAAAACATGTGGGTTATGAAATAATGTTATTTCCGCAGTTTACTCACTTCCATCCAATCTAATTTGCATACTTCACTAGACTACTAGCCGCAAGGTAATAATAAAAATGTTGTAGTATTTTTTCTTTAAAATTACTTTTGCTCGTCTTGATTTAGTAGGCGTGAATTTTTATTGCATTTGTGAACTAGAATAATAATAATTATCGTTGCTCCCCGATTAGAAAGATATTTATTTGAAGTGCACCTTCGCACGTTATTTTAACTAGGAACTCGGTAGTAATATTTCCTAATCGTACAGACAATACATGTTCCCGGAATGCAATGCGTCGATGTTGCATATTTTATTATAATGTATTAATTATTTTTTACCACACAATAAGTCAGTTCGCCATCGGATTCCGCACCGGGCGGAGTGGAGCTCCGCCCGGTGCGTCATAAAACCCAATCTCATCTAATCCCAATATAGTAAAGAAATAAATAAATCTCAGATCTCAATCTTGAATCTCACATCTTATATTTTATCCCATTGCATTGGTCCTTCGAGCAAACGGTGAATTGCG
>CAJQZM010030037.1:0-14262 GCA_907164665.1 Colias nastes | reverse complement strand
CAGCGCCTGCGCCCGCTTGTGCATCTCGAGCACTTGCTGCCTCTTGTCGGCGGCGACAACACTTTGTGTTGTGTTCGTGTTGCTTGTGTTGCTTGTTGTGTTGGGGGTGGGGGTAGGTTTGTCGGTAGCGCCGTTCGTTTCTTTTAGCTGTGGAAGAATAATTTTATCATGACGATCAATAATATTGTTTTTACCTATTTATTTATAATATATTTATTTATTATTGTGATTTTTTTTTCTACTTTTAAATCAAACACCACCTATCTGACTTTAATTCGTATGACAAATCCTATCCAAAGGTTGCCTGGCAGAGATCGCTTATAGCGATAAGGCCGCCTATTTAACATGTTATGATTTTCTTTTTTCTTTGTGTTTATTCATATTTTTCCCCTATGTATGTGTGTGTTAAATAAAGAATTTAAATAGAATCATCATCTAATGTTAGTGGTGATTGGTAAAAAGAGCAGCAATTGCTGATATGTAAAATCTGCGAAATATTTCGTTTACCATCATTTTTAACAACAAGAGATGTTTTCTGTAGTTCATAGTTTTTACATATTTCTCTTTATCTAAGAAAATGTTATTCGTGTAACAATAAAGCATAATATACTGTCGGAAGAGCGAGATGTTCTAACACAAGCATTTAAATGCTTAAAAGGATGTCTCAATGACTGTAAAATTGTAAACATATTTGTTACAGAATAATAATTTTTGATTTTTTTGATTCTGGCCCTTTGATATTATAAACTCACATACAAAAACGACAAATTTGACATTTACCACAATATTCAACAACAAAATGACTTTTCCACCATCTCTTCTATCTCTTACCTTCTCTTTCTCCTTCTCCTTCGCTAACAGTTTATTCTCGCTCGCTTTGATATTATCTCTGTTTATGAAGACTTTATTGTGCGACATCGGGTGTCTGTTGTCTGTTTGTTTGTTTATCTGTTGCCCGCCACCGGGCGCGGCGTTCTCTTGTTTATTCTGTGAAATTATGATATTTTTTTATTTAATTAACATATTATATGATATTTACATATTATTATTATTTATTAACATATAAGCTGGAATGATACTTTTATCTGAACAGCGCGCGAATATGTTTTTTTTTTATTTTATAATTTAAATGTACGTTATAATGACCTTTTGTATTGAAATACCTGCACAATGTATTTGTATGCAATATTTTTTGAGTTTGAGTAAAATTATATATCATGTAGTTACATCATATTCCAATATCAATGTTAAGAATCTAATTTAGATCGATCCAAATTATAGAAAATTAGAACAAGCATACTTTTAAAAATAATAAAAAAAAATACAACATACCTCAGGATTATGCCAAAATAATTTAATAAATCTATTATTTAGCACCGCCTCCGTGCTTTTGTACGCTACATTCGCTTCCGTTGGATTCGAGAAAGTTATCAACGCAGCTTCCGGGTCCCCTTCGAAACACACCTAACAAAAAAATGTATTTTTACTTATCTATAAAAATATGTCATTTATTTATTACTTATATATTGACATTAGTGTATTTAAAATGATTCTCTGATTAAGAAATTGGTATTTAAAGTTATCAAATACGTAATTCATCATTAACATAAATAAGGAATAGCAATGGACCAAGTATAGAACCTTGAGGAACCCAGTTTATAACAAACAAACACCAGTATTAGAAAACGCTATTTTTTGTGTTAGATGTTATACTGTGCACTTTATTAGTAAAATTATACGGAAATTTAATCACTACACACACAATTATGACCAATTTAATCTTCAAAAAGTATTGATAACCATTCAAATGCATAATATAAATAATCACAACATATTTTTTCTTATCACCAAAATAATTATAAAACCAACCTTTCTGTTTCAAATCACACTCAACACTAATTTTTCAATGAAAGTATTAAATAAAGATCATTAAGAATTGAATTTTTAATTATGTACTTCAATAAGGTAATTAAATAATTACTAATTAACATAAATCCGAAATAATCGAGATACACAAACACACAATTGAATCATTACGAATTTTAATTTAATAATTAGCAATGCTAATGCACATAGTAAGCTAGCCGATTAAGAATCGATCGTTTTTTAGCTTAATAATTATGACAAACAAACAAAAAAATATTTTTTCCTTTATAATATCAAAAAAATATCGATAAAAAGACTGTTTAAAAAACACATCTACATTGTATTGAAGCGCTTCCATACAAGTTGTACTTAAATAAATAATACTTAAGTTTAAGTTGAGTTAGAGCCTCACATAAGTTGTGGGATTTCTTTCCCAATCCTGTGAGATTTCTGGCATAAAATTTCTGGGTCTTTAGCTACCTGCATACCAAATATCATTATAATTGGTTCAGTAGTATTTGCGTGAAAGAGTAACAAACATCCATCCATCCATCCTTTCATTTATAATATTAGTAATATTTGAGTTTGAGTTTAAGCACAAACTCACCTGTATATTGACAATCTTGCCGAACTTGCTAAAGTGATTGTTCAAATGTGTTATATCGTTCAAGCCTTGGGGCACTTTCTTCACTTCTAGCGAGCAGTTGGGCATTTTTGGGGGCAGGGGCGGGCGGGGGGCACCTGTTTATGAAAAAAAAAATAATTATCTGTAAAGTCGGTTTACTGACGATAGTTGAACGTTTGACAACGTCCGATTGTGCTTCTTTGTCGCTCGTTCCGCGCTCTCGCTTGCACTTCAAGCCTTACATGGAACGCCTCAGAGCGAGGTAACGCCGCATGAGTCATGTTTTTTCGTGCGTGCAGCCGGCTTTATCGAATTATAAGACGTTGTCACGTCAAAAATGTTTATAAGTTTGAGAAAAAATGTGATATAAGAAAATAATACTTTACAAGTGAAACTGTTGCGCGTTGAGAGTAAAATTTCAATGTCGCGTCATGGCAATACCATCACGTCATGGAGTGAGGTGACGATTTTGGTATCTTTGAATGTTGACAAAGAAGTTTCACTTCTGACACGTGCGCTCGGCACACACGCTCTATTTATACTAATGAGATTTTTTCAGCGTTTTTGCTAGGCTTCGCCCCGGCAAGGCGAAAGTTGTGGGTTCGAATCCAGCAGAATGATCGATTTTTTTTTCGATTATTAACAAAAATCATAATATATTTTCTAAGTACTAATTACAAATGATTTGTTGAGTCATAGCCGTATTATGTAACTTACAAAAGTGTAATCATTTTAAAAATTCACATTATACAACATTTACAAAGACAAAAAACATAACATAAATCATATGAAACGTAAAATGAACTTACCTAATCTATTAAAATCGAAATTTTTCTTCGGCGCCGAGTGTCTTTGCGGCGGCATCGCTCCGGGCGGCGCTTCGTGTCTTACTCTGACAAATAAAAATAAGTCAAAATAAATGTCGAATTTATAACCACCTATTTTATTTATTACAAGTTGTGCCCCGCGGTATATTTATAAGGGCTTCGTCCGCGATTTCAAGGAAAAACCCGCATAGTTCCCGTTCCCGTGGGATTTCCGGGATAAACCTATCGTATGTGTTAATCCAAGTTACCCTCTATATGTGTGCTAAATTTCATTGTAATCGGTTTAGTAGTATTTGCGTGAAAGAGTAACAAATATACCTACACAATTACACATACATCCATCCTCACAAACTTTCGCATTTATAATATTAGTAGGATAGCCTATCTCGATAAATGGGCTATCCAAAGAAAGAATTGTTCAAATAAGGCTATATATCCAACAGGAGAGAAGCAATGCGGGTAAAACCGCACAGCACAGCTAGTTAAAATATAATTATTCGTATTAGACACCGGTTTCATGATTGTCTTGCTGTTTGGCATAGGCCTCCCCAAGAAATAAATTAAATTAAATTTAAATTAAATTAAATTTATTTATTTTCTCATCACAAATGTACAATCAACACATACATTGTTAATCTATATATCTTAACACTAACATTTGTGAGAGACTGGTGCCTGCGATAAGTATAAAATACTTGTGTTACAGGTAATAAATAATAAAATTTTAGAAACAAATCCCCAACTGGCAACCCAAACCGAGGGGGTGGTTATAAAAATGAGTTGAACAGCGGATTTGACACACTTATGTGTTTGGCTCTCGGACGTAACGGTCGGTTTGGTTGTGTTTATTGTGTTAATTATTATTTTTATGGCTGATTTTTCAATCCTTGGTTAAATCTTATTCGTGGAATAACGTATATTAAACAACAATTTCAAAAATGTGTTATTTGCTAGATTTTTGACATTTTACAGGTGACATCTGTATATTATTGTGTTATACTTTATTGGACGGATAAGATTTATCCAAGGATTGAAAAATCGGCCCTTAGTCGATTATTATTTTATTGTTGAAGGTAGACATATAAAATCATTTTGTAAGGAATAAAACTTTCTTGGTTGATTTAAAATCCCTAAGAATAATATAACAAATAAGTATACCTCGGTATGGGCACAAGCTCTCGTTGCGCGTGGTGTTGGGGCGGAAATGCACCGAAACCACCGCCCACCCAAATATCTGGGGTCGCTGGGTTGTATTCTGTAGAAAAATAACATTATTAGTAATTTGTTAGTAGATATAGTTAAAAAAACACACTTTTATGAGATAAAATCATAAAATTTTTCATTTAAAACAAATAACAACAGACAATAAAACTTCTTTTGGCGATTGTTTAGTCCAAAAATTTTCAAAAAGTCAGTACAGGCAATGATATTATATATAGAAACAAGAGGTAGATACGTTACCAACGCACCAAAACGCAAACCGTGAATTGGTCCTAATTGGGACCAGTGGAATCAGTCATATTATGACTTGTGACAGCGAACGCACATGCTGATATAAACGTTAAAATTATCAATAATGCCTTCTTGTGTGTTCAGAAAGTGCACAAATTACGATAGTAAAATAAAGAAAGATAGAGGAATATCATATCACAGGTAATTGTATTAAAATATTATAATTTTAGAGCAAAAATAACAATTTACAATTCTTTATGGATGAAACTTGCCTGACACTTGTATTGAAATAATGAAAGGGATAAAACATTGCTTCAATCACTAGTGTGACAAAGCTAGCGTACACTGTGTTCAAAGATTATCATGTAGATACGATTATTGAAAATAGAACGTTTATTTTATTAATTTCGATTTGGGTAAATACTTGATTATTTTTTATGTAATTAACAAATATATCTATTTATTATATACAATTAAATCGTGATGGCTAAAAGGTTTGTTTGCAAAAATGATGTTGAATATACGTATACATTAAAGAAAAGATTATCGCTACTGACGAAAAATGCAATTTGCTTTTCTGTAAATAGCTATTGAACATAAATTTTATTTGTGTTTTAGATAAAAAAGGCTTATACTTCATCTTTTCTTTTATTTCATCCTTTTTTTTCATCTAGGCACCACTATTATTATATCCTACAAGTTGAGGTGATGACCTTGTACGGGTTCCGGGAACTGCCTTGAAATGAATAGCGTAAGATCGGTCCTTAGGGAGTTCTATAAGAAGGACTATGCTCAGCAGTGGGTGTCTATCGGGTGAAATGATGATGACCGAAAACGAACACCACAGCTAGTAATAAATACTTATTACAGCTATATCTCCAAAAAAGTTTTTTTCATTTTAATACAACTTCATAATAATAATTAAATATTTGTTTATGTGTACAGGAAACGTAACATCTATAACATTGAACCGTCTGTGTCGTTAGTCTATGCCAATTACCATGGCAACTATTTGTTTATTTATATTTAATTGGTGAATTCTTATGACTTTTGCTTACACCTGCGCGGAAGTGACAAACTATCTTTGTCTTTTTTGTTTATATCATTTTATTAGAGCCATCTCTCTTATACAGTCTGTCAATGTAATAAATTATGTAAAATGAAACTTGTATTTGTGTGTGCCTGACACTGCATATGAAGCATTATTTTAGGATATATTGTGAGTATATAACGTATCTATACATAAAATATCATTGGTTTTATGGGGATTGCAATTACCCTGTATAACTATACTAATTTAGATAAAATAAATCCTACACACATATAAATAAAATCCAACATAATCTCACCGGGCACAGGCGGAGGCAGAGCCAACACTCTCGTGAGGGCTGCGTCCTCCAACACAACCGGGTCCACTCCGTGGTCCCACTCGCATAGATCCCCACGCATGCAGTAGCCTTTCACTGGGGAAATATATTACTAATTAATCCATACTTATATTACTAGCTTTCCGCCCGCGGCTTTGCCCGCGTTTTCAAAGAAAAACCCGCATAGTTCCCGTTCCCGAGGGATTTCCGGGATAAAACCTATCCTATCTCTCAAGTTGGATCGAACTGTTAAGTGGTTTAGGAGTCCATTGAGGACAAACATTGTGATACGAGATTTATATATATAAAGATAAATGCGAAAGTAACTCTGTCTGTCTGTCTGTTACTCAATCACGCCTTAACTACTGAACCAATTTGCATGAAATTCGGTATAGAGATATTTTGATACCCGAGAAAGGACATAGGCTACTTTTTACCCCAGGAAATAGGATAGGTTTTATCCCACGGGAACGGGAACTATGCGGGTTTTTCTTTGACTGCGCGGGCGAAGCTGCGGGTGGAATGCTAGTAAAACAATAATATAAAAAATGTGTGCGTGTACTAGTGTACACACGTAAGAAGTGAAACTTCTTTATGACCTTATTTTTCAAAAAATAATTTACTATATGCAACTTTACAGAAATACATCGAATCACGCGTGGTAGGGATGAGAAACAGATACGCGTAACGGAAAAATGTCACGTGTAACGAAGAAATGTTCAACCCCGATAAAGAAGTTTCACTTCAATAAAAAACAATATAATAAAATTTGTTAATATGGAAAATAGGATGGATATAGGCATAGCAAACAAACATTTAGTTATTGTTGAATTATATACGGTTAAGGTTTTCTTGAAAAATAAAAACGTACTAAAAACATCTTCCCGGGCAGACAGTTAATATTTTCCCATTTCAATCAAAAATTTAAGAAATATCCCCAAACCACCAAATTTCTTATAATATTATAATTGATATTATATTACATATTTATTTATGTATTGTATAATATCTTTCTTTTAATAGGCGCGTTGAGAGTAGAAATTTCAAGGTCGCGTCATGGCAATACCGTGACGTCATGGAGTAAGGCGACGATTTTGGTATCTTTGAATCTTCCAAATAAGTTTCACTTCTGACACGTGTGCTCAGTACACGCTCTTTTTTATATTTTAAATAATTTCATTCTATATTTTATTTATTACTAGATTTCCGCCCGCGGCTTCGCCCGCGTTTTCAAAGGAAAACCCGCATAGTTCCCGTTCCCGTGGGATTTCCGGGATAAAACCTACCCTATGTGTTAATCCAAGTTACTTCCATATGTGTGCTAAATTTCATTGTAATCGGTTCAGTAGTTTTTACGTGAAAGAGTAACAAACATCCATACAAACTTTCGCCTTTATAATAGTAATAGGATTACGATCTATCATTACATTGTACGTACCATCAAAATCTCTACATCTCCGTTTGAATGTATCCTTGTGTTCAACTCGCGTCTCAATATGCGGCGACATCGATCTGTCGCGTGATCTGTTAAATAAATAATAATTATATATTAAATTTATAGTAATTAGGGTCAACCGGGGCAAATGCAACTAAAAAATAACAAGTTTCAAGTTTGATCGGTTGCAGTTATCTCCTTTTATATTTGGTCATTTATTTGACCCATTTAGTGATTTTTGTATTTATTTAAGATTATTTTAAACCAATCAAGCAATACAATAGTCTTATAAATAACTGGTAGTGAGAATATTTCCTAAAATTGGTAGAAAAAGTTACATTAACCCCTAGTCGGGGGTAAATGCAACTAACTGCCATAGCTCTTCTTCTATTTCATATAAAACAACGAATATAGAATATATTTATGAGATTTCATGTTATTCATAGGATTTTGAACTGTATTATCGTGTAGCAAGGACTAGTTTTCAGAAAAAAACTTATTTTTCTGATTGTGGGGCAAATGCAACTATTTGTTAGAGAATTAGTGTGGGGAATGAAAAAAACTTATTCATCGATATTTTTTTATTATTCTGCGTGTGATTTGTATCGTACTATTGTGTATTAGGAAACTATTGCTACAATAACGTTGCGATCGTAGATGGCGCCGCATTATTTAGAGGAAAAACTCATGTACCTACTTTGATTTACCACTTTAAATCTACTAAGTCAATTTTAGTTTTTGGTCAGAACAAATAATATTCTTTGTGTTAAATATTGTTAAAAACGTAAACCAAACAAAATACGTTTATTAGTTAGTCAACCGTTTACTAAAAATTACTTGAACAATCACAGAACTATCCTACCTATCGTTTTTAGTTATATTCTTTAACCACGCTTTTTTTATCTAATTTGAATTTTACTTACGAACCCGTCTCTAGGTATAATATCGAAGAAAAAATCGATGGTTCTTCTTTAATTAATCATAAAGAAAGTATATTTTGACCACCAAGAAGGATACATAATAAATTAAAAATATCGACACTGTCACATCACTAGTGTTTTTAGTTTCATACAAAAATATAAGGGGCTATTGTAACTAATCTCACAGTTGCAATAACCCCATAGTGAAATTTTCACGAGGCAAATGTAACTGCATCAATAACACAAAATAGAGTCAACTAACGCACTGTAATATAAATGAAATAAGCTTAACGGCTTGTGATAATCGTGTCCAATCAAAAACACCTGCAAAAAATCACTCCTAAACATTTTTTTTGTCTACAAAACCCGACACCTGTTTTTACGCACACCAACTTCAAAATAGCGGTTTGACACAATGGCCTATAAATCAAATAGTTTTCATCGTAGTGGCGCCATCTATTACTTGTAAGCTTTATTAGTCGTTGAGCTATTGAATCATAGGTGGCGATATATTACAACAACTCTAATAAATGAGTTATGATAAGGAGTTGCCATAGCCCCATAGTTGCAATAGCCCTGGGTGACCCTACTTCAATTATTTAAAACCATAAACGAAACCTGACCGCCTCCTTGGTACAGTGGTTGACGCGTGAGCGTAGCACCGAGGGGTCCTGGGTTCGATTCCCGGTGGAGACGAAGAAAAAAAAATGTCTCGGTCTGGCAGGACACAGAAGGCTGATCATCTACTTGTCCCTAAAGAAACATCGATCAGTGAAACAGATGTATAATGCATCTGCCCCTTACCCCACTAGGGGACATGGGACTTCACTCCTTTTTTTTTAAATTTATAGTAATTACTTTAATTATTTAAAACCATAAACAAAACCTGGTATTCTATAGCTTTTTCCGAAAAATTATAAAACATCAACCAACATCCAAACTATTGAGAAAAATCGCAAGATTTTTAAAATATAATTCAAAAAACTAAAAAAAACACACTTGACCTCATGAAATTATTGTATTGTCACCGATCCTTGATACACAAAGTTTGAATTAAATCTGTCCGTTTAAAGTGGGTCAAAATCGAGTCTAAAGGTTACATACAAACATACAGGTGAAGCTTATATGTATAAGCGTTTTAAAAAGATAGTTAAAAATCATGTTTAGGTATATCTTTTTTATCTATAATCTATAATAATATTATAAAGCTGAAGAGTTTGTTTGTTTGTTTGAACGCGCTAATCTCGGGAACTACTGGTCCGATTTGAACAATTCTTTCATTGTAAGATAGCCCATTTATCGAGGAAGGCTATAGGCTATATTATATCATCACGCTAAGACCAACAGGAGCGGAGCAATGCGGGTGAAACCGCGGGGAACAGCTAGTTACATATATTTTTGAATGTTGATTCATGATAACATGATAAATTTTTAATAAACATTAATTTTATACCAACCTCTCTCTATCCCTCTCTCTCGACACCCTATCCCTGTGCTCTCTGTCCCTCGACATTCTGTCTCTCTCCAACTCGCGGGGAACACGCAGTCTGTCTCGCTCCCTCTCACCGTCCCGCTCGCGAACACCGACCGGCGATCTTGATCTGTTTAATTGATAATAAATATATTAATTTGTAAGTACCTATTTATTATATTAACAAAAAAATATCTTAAATATACTAACACTTTTTTGATATCTAAACTTTTACTCGTGTTTACGATAAAAAAACAGGCCACAATTCATAAGCTTTAAAATATGTAACCATTAAAAACAGAATGGAAATCGCTATATCGATTTCCATTCTGTTTTTAATGATTAATTTAGGAGTTTATCACAAAAACATATACAGAGGCATCGGAGGGCTTTGTTTTATAATATATAGTGATATAATTGCAAATAAAATACTTTACTACTTATATAAACACTTTTTAATTAAATTAATTATGACTTATATGATAACTTCAATGTTCCGCAGGAACGAAGGCGACAAATGTAATTTTACACAGATAATATATTTCATTTTAACAGATCACTACATAGTATAAAACAAAGTCGCTTTCTCTGTCCCTATGTCCCTTTGTATGCTTAAATCTTTAAAACTACGCAACGGATTTTGATGCGGTTTTTTTTTAATAGATAAAGTGATTCAAGAGGAAGGTTTTAGTATATAATTTATTAGGTTTTAGACAAAGCGGGCGAAGGCGCGGGCGGTAAGCTAGTTATACATAACACATTATTTTAACAATAGATTTTTAATAACACATTATTTTAACGATAGATATAGAACTCACCTAGACCGGCTAGGCAGCCTGTCGGTGGGCGGACTCCTGTTGCGATATCTGCCTCGAGGTGACGGGGAACGGGATGGGGGACGTCTGTTGTAATAATTATATATTGTTATAAATTATTGGTATCGATAATTGTTATATTGTGACGAAGTAAATATGTAGCAAGGTTTGAATTTATTATAAACCAAAAAATATCCTGGTAGGTAATTGTTGGCCCATTTTTTATATATTTTTCACATACATTACTAAAAAAAAACACACAACATTCAATACATAAAAATTGTCTATTCTACATAGCATGTTAAAAATAAAACCATATTTTTAATAATACTAAGTATTTCTTTTCTTTTTATATCGCTATTTTTTAAATAAAATTGAATTTTTAATCATGTTTACGTTACATTTCCACAAATAAACTAACCTTTTATCATCTCTAGGATGTCGTCTGGCCCTCGCTCTCCGTTCCCAAGATCGCGAACGACGTCTACGACGATCGTCTTTATCTCTAATCTGTAGGAAAAATAAATAAATGTTATGTATAAAAATAAGATTTTTTGAGATGGAGTGTCGAAGAAATATGAAGTGATAAATTGTATATTATGTAAATATTAACAATTTGCTCGAAAAAGGTTAATTTCTTAAAAATCCCTACTAATATTATAAATGCGAAAGTAACTCTGTCTGTCTGTCTGTTACGCTTTCCCGCTTAAACCTCTCAACCGATTTTGATCAAATTTGGCACAGACAATCTTTAGACCCTGAGAAAGAACATAGGCTACCTTTTATTGCGAAATATGTACCACGGGCGAAGCCGGGGCGGACCGCTAGTAAAACATAAATTACTTGAAACAGCTTTTCTTATTAAATAATAGCTTTCCACCTGTACCAAATTTCGTGAAGAACGGTCAGACAGAGTAACAATCGCATTTATAATATTAGTTAGTACAATATACAGTTCATCTGTCGTGTCTGTCTGTACGAAATCAAAAGACATATACATATAATTACTAAAAATTATCATTTAATAACATCATCTCTTACCATATTCTCTCCTCTCCTATCTCTTCTTCTGGGAGCCTCGACTGGTTCTTCCAAAAGCTCTGTGGGTAATACCTGTTAGAAAAAACAATAACATATTTATTATTCATCTCAATCAATAATATCAATAGGAAGGTTCGGATTATATTATTAGTACTGAATATCTGTAATATGTACATTGCAATAAACAAATACAAAAAATTATCTCTTATTTTATATTATGAACACGAGAAATGCATTCAAAGATTATGAAATTTTATATGTAAGAAAAAACGATAGGGTTAAGAAGAGGTCGCTAATTTTATAAACTTAAATAATGAGATTGTCCTGACAATATTTTCCAGGTCAGCCATATTGCGTTTAAGTTGTATTTATAACTAGCTTACCGCCCGCGGCTTCACCCGCTTTGTCTAAAACATAATAAATTATATACTAAAACCTTCCTCTTGAATCACTCTATTACAAAAAACCGCATCAAAATTCGTTGCGTAGTTCTAAAGATTTAAGCATACATAGGGACATAGGGACACAAAAAGCGACTTTGTTTTATACTATGTAGTGAAACTATAATTCGATAATGTTCATTAGTTCCAACATCTCATTATTTTGGACAAGATATAAATCTAACAACCATAAAATAAATACCTTAACAAGCGTATGCTCATTGTGCGGGTGTCTCCTCGGCACCACAACCCTGTGTCTCACTTCCCTCCCCTCTCTCTCCCTCGCTTCTCTCTCTCTAACTTCTCTCTCTCTCACTTCTCTCGCCTCTCTCGCTTCTCTCGTCTCCGCCGTGATGGGGGATCGGATGCGCGGTTTGTCTTCTGTTTGAGGCGCGAGCGGTACTGGAAGTAAAAGAAATAAATACAGTCGAAATAAAATACTTTTTAATAAGAAAAATCTGTGAAATTATTGTATGGCTACCGATCGTTGATAAATGTACAGAGTTTGGAATAAATCTGTATGTTTAATGTTGGTCAAAATCGAGTCTAAAGGAGTCAGTTAAATACACTTTGTGAAGCTGATAAAAGCGTGTTAAAATTGATAATTTGGTAATAAATAATGTCATGTTTTGTGTGATGAAACCGACTGTATGAATTTATCTATTTTCAAACATTGAAATTAACAATCAAATAAACTATACTAACTTAGCTAACTTCTCAAATTGTCTATAATGTAACAGATAATCTATCCACAACTATATATAATGCAATTAGCCGTACCATGATTTTCCACCTCCTCGTTCAGCTTTGTCTCTTCCACGTCATTCTGTTCCAACACAGGAGAGGGCTCCTTCTTCAGACCGTCCACAGGTTTCAAATACTCCTGGCTGTCGAGCGCTTTGAACAGCATGTCGACGAACGGTTTTGTTTCTGTAAATAAGTTGTGTTATTATTTTGAATGGTTACTAATAATACAACTAATTATTTAATTATGCTAGTATATAATGTAATTAATAATTAAAAAATAATTAATTAATTACGAAAGTGTGATATTTTATTTTATAGTAGTAGGCGAAAGACGCGAGGTCGAATTATTTAAAAAATTATCAATGGGAAGGTGTGCTCATTTAACTTTAATTGACGTCGCAATGAGGCATTTTCATGGTACAATTTTTGGGTCTGGAGATAATTAGTAGCATATAGGCCACTTATTATGAGGAGAAATTTAAAAAAAATTGTAATTCAATAAAAACAGGACTATTTATATATGTATTTCAAACTTCATTATTGTAAAGTCGATTCTGGAAACTATTATAAATGAAAAAATGTTGTAATAAACTCCATACCTCTGTTATTACATCAATTATTCTCTTTACACTGTATGTTTACCCATAATTTATAACTTAATAATACCACAATCATTTTCTTATGTACATTTCATAATAATCACCATAACCACACAATAAACATTGTTCAATGATAAGAACTCAAAAAACATCAATGATACAAATAAAAGATTATTTTATTTATTTACTAGCTGTGCCCTGCGGTTTCACCCGCAGTGCTCCACTCCTGTTGGTCTTAGAGTGATGATATATAGCCTATAGCCTTCCTCGATAAATGGGCTATCTAACACCGAAATAATTTTTCAAATCGGACCAGTAGATCCTGAGATTAGCGACTTCAAACAAACTCTTCAGCTTTATAATATTAGTATAGATTCAAATTACCTTGTTGCAAGAACACATCAAGCTGGTCGAGCATACCGTCCCGCAGTTCCTCCAAAGGTTTATCCTTTTTCACGAGCGCGTACACGTATTTCGCGAGCGCAGCCGGGTCCGCGTCGCATCTGAAATTGTTTTTAATTAGACATTTAGTTTTGTATAGCATTCAAATCTCTATATATAAAAATGAATCCCTATTTCCCTTGGTCACGGCATCACGCGTGAACGGCTGAACCTATAGACTACAAGCCCGCATAGGAAAAAAATATGGGTCAAATG
>CAJQZM010030035.1:0-12247 GCA_907164665.1 Colias nastes | reverse complement strand
TTCAGTGATGATTTCAAATGTAATGTCCGTAATATGGCTGAAGCGGGCTTTTATTCTGTAGCGACTGGAGATGATGATGCAGACGCTGCCAAGTGCTTTCTGTGTGGTAAAGAACTTGATGGTTGGGAGCCAAATGACGACCCTTGGGCGGAACATAAGAGTCACGCAGCAAAATGTGCTTTTGTACAACTTGGCAAGAAAGAAGATGATTTACTGGTAAGTTATTGTTTACAACATTATTTAGATCAATATTTAACATAAATATTCAGTTGAATTAGGTACTATAAAAATTGGCTACATAGTAAATACTAAATATATAAAATATTAAGTAGATGTTGATAATAATTGTCAAGTGCTATACAATCATACTAGATAGATATACATACTATAATCATTATAATTAGATATCTTACAAAAATTCTCTATTTCAGCTTGCAGAGTACCTTTCAATAATAAAGCAATATATGATTAACGAAATAAAAAGACTGGCGGAAGTAGCGAAAGAACAAATAGATGATAAAGCTAAGGATGTAAGACGCAGGTGCTTGGGAAGAAGATGAAATATACAAGAAATTAGTAATTAAATAAAAACATGCAAAACTTATGTGAACATTATATAAAATTGTGTCTGGGAAAAATATCATATTATATGGATGCAAAATTAAATTAAATGTAATTGTAATAAAAAAAAGCTGTTCTGCATTTCAGACAGTACTAGATTCACATTCTACGAGTAAGCTGTTTGAAATTTGCTCTGGGTCTTAAAAAATACAATCAATACCTAATTTTAAAATTATATTTATAGAAACTTAAATTCAAGGTTTTGAGGGATAAATTGCACTAAAAAAAATCATTAGGATCTTTTTGTACCAAAAATTGTATTCACTTTTTTTTTAACATAATATTATATTATTCCAAATACTGCAGCTTGGTATTGGTTAAAGAATTTTCTGAATAAGTAAACAAATCTTTTCTCTGTAATGATATATGTATGTGTAACTTTTACAATGGATTAACAATAAATGAGTTTATGAAATGAACCTTTTTACCTGCGGCTTCGCCCAAGTTGTCTCAAACTTAACCAAATAAATATGCGCAGAAACAAAATGAAAATAGGTGGAGAAGTTTTTGAGTTTACTATGAGCAGACATAAATGCGGAAGATGACTTTGTTTCATGTTTTATAATATTAGATAGTGATATTAACCCATTGAGCCCCCAGCGGCCCGATCGGTCCACTACACAATAGATTTTCTATTGTGTCTGTGATTCCGGGGGCTGAGTTATTAAGTAAAAACTTTATTTTTTAAATACCCTGGCATGTGTTCATGAAATATATAAGATAATATTTAATAGGTATGTATAACCTGAGCAGATAAAGAATAGATCTGAAGATGGCGACGGGTACTTATGGTAGGGTTGACAAATTAAGTTCTCTAACATCGTTTTTTTGGTTCATCCATTTCTTTTTAAAGTTTGTAACAAAAACTTTACGAAAATAAATAACAATAAAATGTAACGCAAACAATATAACAATCAAACTCAACAAAAACAACAATATCAATAAAAGCAACTATAACTCGGAGTGCGTCAAGTATAGTTGTCGGCACGTAACTTGGCCACTTTTTAACGTAGTGGGGGAAGCTTGCGCATATAAAAATGTACTAAAACTTGATGCGCAAACTTCCCCCACCACGCTACTTTCTTGCCAAGAAGTTTGCCGGGCGCTATATCTAGCTTAGAAAGCGAATCCCGCCTGATTATTTTTTTGCAACGCGTACCGTAAAATGGGGTGAATAGAACTTTTGAATCCAAATTTAAAAATGTTTTAACATGTTATGAAGATAAAAGTTGTTTAACATTATGAGTTAAAGAGTAATTGACAGTATTTAATCAAATAAAACTTAAATTCTTTGTGATTTACGAATTAATAGAGAAAATATACTCATTTTCTATTTACCCTTGATATGGGTGAATGGAATTAAAAAGGGGTGAATAGCAAAAAATGCTAGGGTTGGCAAAATTTACTACTAGCTACGTAACATATTTAGGTACTTGCAGGTAAATAAAAAAAACAGCCACAAATTATGAACTTTTAACTTTTTATTATTTAGGACCTAGGCCCTATAGATCAATTTGGTATGTGACCAATATGTGGATTGGATCACTCTGTCCAACTGTAGTGAAAACGATCAACATAGACGGTATGAATAATACAATATTCACATACTTATCTATTAGGTACTTACGTCGTAAATTACAAATTGCTTTAACAGTTAAAACAAATAATTTTTCCTCCAACTTAATTTAAAAAAAAAAAAAAAAACAATGCACTTTTTGCTTTTGATTTTGCTAACAGCTTTCTTGTATATAAAGCTATTTTTATTGTAATTATTTATCAATAAGTATATGTCTAGATATACTTTATATAAATCAACATAAAGCATCAGCGACACATCAAGTTACAGTTATTATTACTTGTTAAATCACTGTACTAGCAACCTTGTAAACTAATCCTACTGTTATCACATTAACAATGTAAAGTTTGAATATTTTGGTTTTGGTTAATAAAGATAGATTATTTTTAGTATTTTCACTGTTTTCTTTTTATTTCCTAAGGCGGCATCATCGGAAACTTGTGATTGTGGTACTTTTATTTCATTATTGCTAGTTTCACACTCAGTTTTATTAACTTGGTCTAATATGAATTGCGTATTGCAACTGTTTCCCATTTCTAAAGTTTCATCTGATCTACAATCAAAAAGAAGTGAATCGCTTAGTGGCACGTCTTCAATTTCTAACTCTCCTCCACATTCCAGTTCGTCTGCATAAAATATTGGATTATTTGAAAAACTTTCTGTCATAGGTGTGCTTTCTTTTTGTTTTGTTTTTTTTCCTATTCCTTTTCCTTTTACACTTGTTTCAGGTTTTTTTCTTTCTTGTGGCTTATTTTCCTTCTCTGTCAATTTTTTTATTTTATTAGATTTATTTTGTTCTAAACAATTCTTTTTCTTGGATGTACTAGAACCCGCAAAATTTTCAGTGTCACGAACTTCCTCTGCTTGTAAAAAATCTTCACCAACACTCTTTCCTGCAACCACATTTATCTTTCGCTTCCTTTTTATATCTTTAACAGCAATTGTACCATATTGCATGTTATTTAATAAATTTATTACTGATTGATCCATTGCTTCCTTATGTCTCTCCGTGTCATTTATTTCGTTTGGTAATCGGTTCAAAACTTGTGTGGGGTCAAATGGTACAATACCCGTCTTTTTAAAACCAGATTTTAAATTTGAAACTGCATTATCCTGAATCGTTTCCATCAAGAGTTTTAATAATCGTGGAAAACACCCTTTTGGCACACATGTCTCGTTATAACCATCGGTTTTCTTCCATTTGAGAAGAATCTCCCGCCAAGCTATTTTCATTGGTCTGAAAAAAGCTACATCCAGCGGCTGCATTAAATGAGTGGCGTTTGCTGGCAAAAACACAAAATCGATTTGTTTTTCTTTGCACAGCTTAACCATATCCACCGATATATGTGACGACAAATTGTCACCTATAAGCAGTTTTCTGCCTGGTTTGTCTTCAAAATAAGGGATGATTATGGTCTGGATCCAATCTTCAAACGTATTTCCGTCAAACCACCCCGAAACAGACTTATTGTACTCTGCACCACGTGGTCCGCGTGAAACCCATGTGACGTATAAATTTTGGGCCTTATAAACCACGTAAGGTGGCAATAGGTCCCCGGCTGCTGTACCAGCCATCATAATAGAAACATTCGATTTTGAGTGATTCATTATACGCTCTGGGTATTTAGTTCCTCTTTTTGTCAGTATTTTTCTTTGCCCAGGGTCGTCGGCGAGGTTCGTTTCATCATAATTGATAATGTTCGTCACTGGAACATCGACCAATGACTTCTCTAGTTCTTCGAAAAAACTTGTGATTGTTTCAGGTGATACAGCAGCCCGGGATCTTTTTATATTTTGACAAATTCGTTGTGAGATTTTGTCTTTATGACGATTTAAAAAGCACTGCACAAAATCAGGCCCCGGCATGTTATTTTTAAATCGTGTATTGGTAACCCCAAGTTTGTCAAGATACATTTTAATAATATATCTCAAATCTAGTGAGTCCATTGGGTAGCCCCATTCGGCACAAACGTTTATATATTCGATAATATAATTTTCTGTTTCAAGCGAAAGAGCTGGCTGTCCACCTTGTTGTTTTAGAAGTCCTTTACTATGGCGGTACAACACAGACGGGTGCATGTTGTACTTTGCAGCTATTTTTTTCAATGAGTCAATGCCCGTATGATACTCCTCCACTGCTTTGTTAATGGTCGCTAGATCATATCTTTTATAACGTTTGCCTCCTGGTTCCGGCTTATACACGCGCGGCATTGTGGAAACAATCTGGAAAAAGAAAAACAGTTTCAGGACAATGCATTATAGGTAAGTTATAATTTTCCGTAAGGCTTAAAAAAATTGGCAGCCCTAGCGATGTCATTTTCAATCACCCCATTTGCATTACTTTTCACCCCTCAAGCGTTTCTATTTAGTCTTTACTCGTTTCTATTAGCCCCATACTTCGATTCTATTGACCCCACAGACGACTTCTTTTCACCCCAAAAACTCTTAATACGAATGAATTCAGTTTTAGACACTTTTTTCAAAAACTATCAAAACTCTGACTTACCCTCTTATGCTTCAACAACAGGAAGATAATAACACTGCACGGAGATACCGTATTGATCACTAATTGTAATGACAACAATAAACAAATAGAAATATTCCTTCGTCACAAAATCAAAGCCGTTGTGTTGATCACTGATCACTTTGACATATAATTTTTCGCATTTATGAGGAACTTCAGTCTTCACCCTTCACTGATATTTTGTCTATTGCCATCACAGATTGCCATCATACAGTCAGTGTTGAACTATCGAAAAAATACAAACGTTCCTGTTTTAACTAGGTAGGTAATCAGTGTTGGCAACCTAACGTTAGGAAATAAATGTCGTTTTCCCCCCTTGAATTCTATTCTCCCTTATAGTATAATTAATTAATTATAATCGCATATGTTCGCAGTTCGCACTCGTATAGGTAGTATACCTATAGAGTGCGAACAACGAAGTGGGAACAGTAAGCACAGGTGGGAACAACACGGAGTTCCCGCCGCGAGCGCTCGTAGTCGTGGTTGAGTGCTATCGAAGTGCGTTTCTCTAGGGATTTTTTTCATATTTACGAATAAACATGGTGAAATGTGCAGTTCGATCTTGCAAGAACGATACTAGAAAAAACACAAAATTGAAATCCAGTATCACATTTCATCGGTAAGTCGATTGTTGTACTTATTTTTAAGAAAATAAATCTAGCATCGCTGGGGTGAAAGGGAAGTGGGAGGCGGACACGCGCAGGCTCGCTCGCGCACCCTTCGCGCACCTCACTGCCGCCGCCCGCCACGTGATCGTAGTGATGTGACTTGACCAACGCTGTACTCGATAGTTTACTAGAAGAACTATATTTTATTAACATAATATTATTTATTTAACTTTAGAATTAAAACTCTTTTAAAAATGTATTATAAATAATTTTGTGGTGTGTTTTGTATCATACACTTTCTAATATTATGAACGCGAATGTATTATAGTGTAAATGTAAAGTATGATTGTTACGATATATGGACCGCTAAATTGATTTTGAAGATTTTGGTAGGTATAAAATGGATAAAATTAAATAAAAAAAATATTAATATGATTTATTATTCTATTTTAAATTATTAATTATTTTTATTTAACATTTTTAAAACATTATTATTATTGTTTGATTTATTATTAAAAAAATTGCACTAAACGCGATCTTTTATTTTATTAACTTTAATATTTAAGAAGTCCACACGTTTTTCTGATATTCTAATATATTTTTTTAAAGTACTTATAATGAATATAAGAAAAAATTCAAATGGAATAAACACACTTTATTCACTTGGCAAACAAATTTATATTAATTACATATTTATAATTTATTCATACATTTCTCCTTAAATAACATATTTTTTTTTTTTTCACTTTCTTACATAAAATAAAGAACCCAAGGTATCATTATTGAAAATTACGATCTAGCCTTTTACTATAGGCTAATGAGTAATATAAATCTAACTTAATTTGCTAGGTATAGTATGTCTAAGAATGTGTCCATTAACACTTTTCTTAATGTCTCTATTTAAGGCGAAGACACTTTGTTCATGTGTTCTTTATGTATAGCACTCACTATATTACACTGACACTTCACTAAACTAACTCAAAAGGTTTTGTCCTTTTTAGTCTTCTCACTATGTCCGTGTTGTCGAGGAGCTGGATAGCCTCGACGTTCACATGATGGTGAAGTCTGCGTTCGTGAGCTTCGGCGTTTTTTTTAATTATGTCCGTGACGAGATCTACTTTAAGGTCCCGATGTAGGTCGTCATTTCTAATGTACCAGGGAGCATTCACGATCTCTCTCAGTACTTTATTTTGGAATCGTTGTATGATAGTGATATTACTTTGTTTGGTACAGCCCCAAAGCTGACTACCATAAGTCCACAAAGGCATAAGGACTTGTTTATACAAGAGTAATTTGTTTTGCTTTGAAAGTGAAGAATGCTTGCCAATTAGCCAGTACATAGCCTTATAGCGAAGCTCTAGCTCCTCGCGTTTCTTTTTGACATGAGCCTTCCAGCGAAGCTTTGCGTCTAGAGTCATACCCAGATATTTAGCTGTATTTTGATAAGGTATTACATGATTATTTATGTATACCGGATGATAATTTGGCTTTTTGTTTGTGAAGTCTATGTGAATAGATTTAGACTCATTAAGTTTTACTCTCCATTTTTTCGTCCAGTCAAAGATCGTATTAACAGCTGTCTGAACTTTTTCTACTGCTTCTTCTTGAGTGTCACCTGTAGCCATTATAGCTGTGTCATCCGCAAATGTTGCAATGGTGTTGTTCTCTAACTCAGGAATATCGCAAGTGTACAACAAGTACAGAATAGGACCCAGGACACTTCCTTGCGGTACTCCAGCTTTTATAGGCTTAAGCTCTGAATATGCATCATCTTGTCTTACTCTAAACATACGTTGTGATAAGTAAGACTCTAAGATGTCAGCAAACTGTTTTGGGAGCATATTTCTTAGTTTGTATATAAGCCCTTCGTGCCATACTTTATCAAATGCTTGCGCCACATCCAAAAATACCGTGGAGCAAACTTTTCTTTCTTCTAGAGCCTTTTCAATTATATTGGTTATCCTATGTACTTGGTCTATTGTAGAATGGCGTTCTCTGAATCCAAATTGGTACTCAGGAATTAAGTTTCTTTCCTCGATTATGGGTTTTAACCGTTTCAAGAAAAGTTTTTCAAATAATTTTGACATGATCGGCAGCAGAGAGATCGGCCGGTATGAAGTAGTTTCATGTGGCGGTTTACCAGGTTTTGGTATCATTATAACTTCGGCTATTTTCCACACATCAGGCACACACTTAAGCCTAAAGGTAGCATTAATGATAGTAGTTAGTTTGACAATAGCCTTCCGCGGAAGGTTTCTAAGGATTTCTCCAGTAATGAGATCATAGCCAGGTGTTTTCTTTCGGCTAAGTCGTTTAATTTCACTGGATACTTCTCTTGGAGTGACTAGTCTTATTTCTAGCTCATCATTTGATATTTCTTCTACTAAAGTGAAGTGTTCATTCTCTTCATTGGGTTTGAAAATTTGCTCCAGATGTTGTGCAAATCTTGCTGCTTTTTGCTCGTTGCTGATTGCCCACCTCCCATTCACATCTTTGATTGGTGGGATATGCGTCATTGGTTTTTTTGAACTTTTTGTGGTTTTCCAAAGGGAGTAATCTGTTGTACGATCACTAGTTAGATGACTAAGGAAGATATCCATTGATTCATCTTGAAACTTTTGAATTGTTCTTTTCAGTCTTTTAGTAAGATTATTAAGTACTGTTTTATCATGTGGAAATCTCGTATGATGCCATATCTGTCTTTGTTGTCTTTTTTTGGCTACAAGATTTGTAATTTCTGGCGGATAATTATTGGATCTTTTGCTTTTTCTAACAGTAGGTGTATTATTCCAAGCGCTTTTCTGTATATCAACAATAAATTTTCTGATTTCATGCTCCAGATCTTCCTGGCATTTTAAAGGAATTTTTAATTCTATCACAGATTCCAAGTCCTTTTTGAAGCTTTCCCAATTAGTATATTTATTTACTAAAGTAGGATGGCTTTCCCTCATTATTATGCTCTCACTTATAGTTAGTATGATAGGCGAGTGGTCTGAGCTCATGTCATAACCTTCCTCAATGTGAAGAAAATTTTGTGATATATTTTTATAAATAAAAAAGTCAATTAAGTCTGGTTTTTTCTGTCGGTCGGTTGGCCAATAGGTTGGTTTACCCGTTGATAAAGTTTTACATTGTGTGTCTCTAATAGCACATAGTAACTCTCTTCCTTTGGTTGTGGTCAGTCTTGAACCCCAGTATACGTTTTTAGCATTAAAATCACCTCCTAATATAAATCTGTTTCCAAGATCGTGTAGAAGGCTTTTGTAATGATCTGCTTTCAAGGAATACCTTGGTGGACAGTATATGGATGCAATGGTTATAGGACAATGCTTAGTTTTTACACTGACCGCCACTGCTTGTATTTCTTCTTTTTCGTATTTATTTACTTGATAATGGTAGATGTTCTCCTTTATAATGACAGCACTTCCTCCTCTTGATGTATTATGGGGATGTAGCGCGTGATAAACTTTGTAGCCTTTGATTTCTACGTGGGATTCTTTGTTGAAGTGTGTCTCTGAGATGAGGCATACATCAATGTTTTCTATGTCTAGGACTGCTGTTAGTTCATTCTGATGTTTTAGCAGTCCATTTGCATTCCATGCCATAATTTTTAATGTGTTCGACATTTTTATTGTTTATGTTTGGAAGCTCCTTTATTGCTTTCCTCAAGTTTTTTAAGCCTCTCATCAAACGAGGTTAAAAGCTTTAAGATGGTATTCATTTTTTCATCCATGAGTTGGTTTAGTGGCTTATTTTGTGACTGTGAGGATGTTTGTGGCTGCGCTCCTCGTGTCACTGATGCATACGAAAGTTCTTTTGTTGTTGTAAGTTTACTGAGTTTGGTCACTTTTTCTTTGTTTGGAATTTGAAGATTTGGCTGCACATTCCTTTTTATGCTTTTTTTTTTAATAATTTGAAGTTCTTTAGCCACTGTGCATCCCCTATAATTAGCCGGATGAGGCTCTCCACAATGAACACATTTTGGTTTCATTGTAGTTGGTTTATTGCAATCCTTTGTTAAATGCTTGCCTGTACACTTAACACATCTGGGTTCTTTTGAACAGTATTTTTGTGTGTGGCCGTATGCTTGACACCTTTTGCATTGTGGTATCAGCTTAGATGTTTTCAGGGGCTGTATGTCCACCTTACAGCCTAATATGGATTTAATTCCATATATTTTTTTGATGTCCTCATCCTTATCGAAAGAGAGCATAAACATGTTTAAGGGTTCTTTGTTCTTCCAGCTCAATTTGTTGACCGCGTCCTGGATTTTGTATCCCTTAGATGTCAGGTCTTCAAGTATTCTAGCTGGCACGTATGAGGAGTGCAGGTTTTTTGCCATTACCCTAATTGGCCTTTCTTGTTTATTTTCATAAGAATACCAAAGGCAGTTGTTCTGTAACAAATGCTTGGTAATAGCGCGATATGAGTCACCGTCGTTAGAATTTATTTTAACTTTTTCTCCATTCATCATTTTCATGATGAACGAGTCTTTCATTAGATTTTCCGAAAGAAGATCGTAAAACTGTTGATAGTTTTTTACGTTTTCGACAATTATGGGTGGTGGTGAAGGTTGTTTCTTAGGTTTCACATTTTCTTTGTTTGCAGTAGTTTCATCTGCTTGATGAGATGGAGGGGACAGTGATGTGTTCAATTTCCTTTTTTTTCTACTCTTCTGTCGTACCCATTCCGTTTCCTTTGCAAGCTCTTCTTCATCCGTCTCATACTGGGCCTGCATCGGCTTCCCATTATTATCTTTTTTGTCCGGGTCAGTACTTTTCTGCTCCTGGATATTTCTCAGCTCTCGCTTAAGTTCTTCTATTTGACCTGTGAGGTCATGCACTAGACTCTGGAGATGTTCCCGTTGTATTTTTTCTTCGGAGTAATGTTTATATAACAGATGTTCTGTTTCAGTTTTAAGTGTGATTGGAGATGTCGGAGCCATAATTAATTAAAAGTTATAGCTTCGCCTTAACACTTTGTTTACACAAGTATGTGGGTCACATTCGGTAGCTGGGTCATCGCGGCGACCGCACGCGGCCTGACGTGACGATTTGTAGGTTGCTGCGTCAGCGCAATACCCGAGCACTAACTAGCGCCCAAACGTGAGCGACGCGACGCGACCTTTCTTAGCGGAAGTCGAAAGATCACTGAAATAACACATTGAACATAAACTGAAATAACATATTGAACATAAAATTTACTTATGATACATATTTATTTACATAACTTATCGATAGCTCAACACGCAATTAATACCTACCCATCCCTATTTGTTACACACACATCTATATAGTATCTGCGCACTAAGCAATTTGTGCAATACACGCGCTCTATACTATTGTAATAATATATATACTCTAAAAGGGGTGACAGACGTACGAGTAAGTACGCGAACTTGTGGCTCGACGACCTTTTTCGCTCGTGTGTCACCCCAAGTACGCGTACTTAAAAACCGTCGAGTAAGTTCGTTGACGATCCAACATGTTTGAAATTTTACTCGTAGCCCGCCTTCGCTCGCACGTCTGTCACCGCCGCGAGCCGCGAGCCTAGCCTGTCTAGCTATAATAGGTGTTACTAAGTGCAAAAGTTCAATTAATTTCGTTTTCTTCTTTTAGTTTTATGAAAATAATTTAATATAATTAATATGAATGAATATAATATAATTGAATATTGGCGAAGGTATCTTTGAATCATGCCAAGGAAATTTCACTTCTGACGCGTGCACACGCTCTTTTTTTGTAAAGTACCCTCAAATAATAGTAAAAACGAAAATGTCCTTCAATTTTTGAACATTAATTTTTTTAGAATGCTAAATATTAAAAAATAAGTGCTATTTATTAAATTAAAAATGTCTATATTTAATTCCTGAATAACACAATATTCCCTCCGTTGATGACATAGAGACATTCGATATCGGTGACACGCGAGAAGCTACTGACCAAGCTCTTGCGTGTGTCACCGACGTCGAGCCGAGTAAGTACGCGAACTTTAAAACCACGATTTTAAAGTTCGTACGTCTATCAGCCCTTTTAGATTTATATTATTATACAAAATGAAATATTTTTTTAATGTTATAATTAAAAACAAATGAAAATGTTTAAATCATTTGCTACCAAGCTTGCTATTACATATCAAGTGTATTATGCCGGCACTACACATAGGCCAACGCGTTGGCAAGCGCGTTGGCACATGCACTTGTCCAATGTGTAGAACGGGCGTTCGCGCGTTGGTGGTAGGTATTTGAACGTTGGCCAGCGCGCTTGCGAGCTTGCCGCGCGGTGTCGGCAACATCAAAGGACACTTGTCGCAAGCTTGGCGCACCATCCACACATTGGCCGCGCGATCAGTTTGACTGTAGCAGCGATCAGGAGTGCACGTTTTTTTCTTGCGGCGAATTAACACCTAACTTGACAAAATGGCGAATAATATGAGTAACGAGGAAATATTTAAATTTATTGAGCTCTATCAGAGTGAAAACTGCCTGTGGAACCCAAAAAATAAGTACCATAAAAATAAAAATGTTGTATGTATTAAAAGTGCCAAATAAATAAGGTTCTTGGACATGCCGTTTTCCTCACAATGTTTTACTTCACAAAGAGCATCCTACTTTATTATTATTTTAATATTAAATGTGAAAGTGTGTTTATTTCTTTGTTTGTTACATCCATTTTGAATCCGTCCGCACATTGGCTCGAACCAAACCATACTGAACGACCTCCCAATGTGTGGATTACTCACAAGCGCGTTTGCAAGCGCACCGCCAGCGCGTTGGCGAATGCGCTGGCCTATGTGTAGAGGCGACATTAGATACTCACTCTGTGGTGCAGACAGAGATAGTTTTCTCTGGTTAGGTACGATCTGTGGACCGTTCACACTTCACAGTTATTTTACCTCTGACAGATGACGTTTTATCAT